>JAYRBW010048626.1:0-11292 GCA_036023295.1 Invenusta paracnida
TCATTTATATATTTTAGTATTATTATTATTAAATGCACTATTGATTTTTTATTGCATGTAATAATATTAATTTCATTGCAATATATTAGTATTATTATTAAAAGTAAAAACAATATTGATTTTTTATTGCACAAAATCCGCCGCAAAGGTTTAATACATACATTTATAACTATTTATAAATTTATTTATTTATTATTTATCTTAACATTTTACTGAAATTTAAAACAAAATTATAATTTGGGACTAAAATATAGAATATTTAAGAAAATTTATTATTCATACTGAATTTATTATTATTAAATAATTATATGTCATTAGTCAGAGTTTAAATAATAGTTTATATTTGTTAATATTTATAATATACTTTATTTATAATCTTATTTTTATAATATATAATATAACAAGTCATGCCTATAGTATCTGCACTGCCATTAACTATAATTACTATTCATTCATTTGAAGAGTGAAGCATCAGTTAGACATTGCTCAACTGACCTGGTGTTTCCACAGATTTCAATCAAGAGCAGGTTGTATGATGCTTTATCTTGTATATATTGATGTTATGGTATTGGAGGTCTATCTTAGCCAGTGAGTACCAAGTGAGTTTTGCAGCTCCAATTGGAATTTTTTCTTGTTTGGTTTTTTCTGATCTAGGTATGTCTTGTTTTTGACTACTATTAGTATGTGACCCAGAAAGTTAATATGACCCAAAAGTCTTAATCTTTTGATGGTCTTACTCCAGTCTTCATCTTCAAACATTGTTTGAAGGTCTGTACTGTTAATTATGGCAGGCCATTTGATTCTGGCAACTGTTCTTAGAAACTTTGCCTTTGACTGCAGTCAATTTCTCTTTCTAAAGTTTTTGTCATGGTCCAAGTTTCACAGTTGACAGTTGTAGAGATAGCTAAAAGTGATAGGTATAGGCTTTGAAAAATATTTTTTGCATGTTTTTGAATATGTGTTTATTGTTAAAGATTACCTTCGTTTTCTATATGGCATTTAGAGCTTATGAACTCCTCGGATGTGTTGGAAACAAAGTCCAAAGTAATGTCAGCTGCATATTACATTTCAATTACTTCTGAGGTTTGCAGTTGGTAATAGTTGTGGTCTCTGATGTGATGGAGGTCTCATGAGTATCTTTCTTGTTTTCAAGGCTTTAGTAAGGTAGATAATGAACAGGATTGGATTGAGGCAGTCTCCTTGGGGCACTCCTATATTGGTTTCAAAAGTGCTATAAGTACAATGTGTATACTATATTATAGATATTTTTATTTTAAATTTTGCAGGCCATTACATGTTCTGTTGTGCCTCTGCCTGTTTAGTAGGCAGCTTGTGATGAAGGTAAAATATCACTAATTCTTTTGCATACTTTGTTGAGTAGATAGATTGCTACCATTTAGTATTACTATTAGTTACAATTTGAAAAACATTGTCATTGACATTAGAAAATTATCAATGACATTTGTCACTTTAAAATAAAGAAAATTGCTTGCATTTACAAAAAAAAATTTAATGTTGATGATGTATTTATATTAGATTATATACTAATAAAATATAAACTATAATTATAAGTCTAGCTTAGAAGGGTAATACCATTACCATAAATCATTATCATAGTATTTTAATTGTCATTGAAATTTCAATATCAACCACTTACATTAAGTTAAAGTACAGTAACAAACATTAATATAATGATCATTATTACCTCAGTATAAAATTCATTAAATGACGATTCTGCATTAATTTCTGGCTTTTGCAATTCATTAGCCATATTTCAATAAAATATTAAAAAATAGATCTAATTATACGCCGAATAAACCGCAGATGAAATATTTCAAATAATTGTCTGAATAAATAATAAAAGAAAATTATTATAATATAATAAAATGTATTAATACAATTTTGTTAATGAAAATGTAATTGTAATTGTAATTGTTAACGCAAATAACCAACCGGTGATATGGTAATCTGTAAAATTATAATCATGTAAAGAATAAATATGGACATAAATTTTAGTAGATAAAAATAATTTATTTATATTACGCAGGTGGATCCCAGAGTTGTAAAACCATGACAGGAAGATGCAATGACATCCGCTCGGTGTGGTGTACTGACCTCGAATAGAGGCTATAACTTGAAAGATAAAAATGGATATAAGACTTGCATACGCTCCCACAGAGACCGATATCTATGGGGGATGCAGAAAATGAGAAAAAATCTTCAGAGAAAAGCTTTTTGCTGTCGATGCTGCCCTCGAAAAAGTTGTTAGATGCGGTCTACTATGCCAAACACCATTCGAAATTTTTCAGATGGTAAGACCTTTCTAGGACAGAGTAAGAAGAACATCTTTACTACAAAATTAGGAAATTTAATTTGATTGCTATATATGCCATGTTTTATAGTTTTTATTTACATATTTTGTTTAAAAAATTCTTGGTCTACTTGAACCGAAAGCAATTTTTCTTATTTAGAAGAGAATTATTTTCGGAGTCGTATATATTTATTTAATGAATATATGTATAGAAGACAGATAATGATTTGTTTTATGTATTTACGTTTGTACGCTTAATCAATATCAAAAGCATCTAATAAGATATAACTTCAAAATAACTATTACTATAACTTAATCTTACATACGTACCTATAAATATATATTTGTGTGTGTGACACTTGCATGTAATTCTTAGTTTAAAACTTAATAAGTGATTTTAAATCTAAAGTGATACCGGAGTAGTTACTCTGGTATTAGTGTAAAGTTTATTCGGGTGTTTCTCACATATAGATAATTGTTTTAATATTTCACTAGATGGGAAATCGGACACCAAAAATAGGTATTTGTAATTCGGGGCTTATTGGTTTGTAAAGGCGGAATTTAAATAATGGTAGAAATTTACTGCGCAATAAAAACTTTAGAGATATTTTAAACTAATAAATCAATTAGTACTTAATTAAATTCTAAATCCTTTATCAAAGCTTTTCGTGTACCGATCTAGGCTAATACCTACTAACTAAAATCTATGGTTTCTCCAGACTAAAGTTTACTTTGGTAGCGATTTACTCAAGTGATATTATTCCGTAATGAAGTTTACCCGATCTAATTGATATTTTAGTCATTGAGTAATTTACGTGTAACCTAGTCGCAATTCAATTTACTTTGTGGTTTGAATTAATAAAAAATTAACATAAAACGCAATATTTTTATAAAAATCAGCAATAAACATGGTAATCTACATTGCTGTATACTTTTTAATTGTTTAATTTTATCAGCTTTTATACAAAATAAGCATTTTTAGAAACTCGAAAATTAACTTTTGAGGTTAGAGAAACGCCAGACTTACTCGGATGTTAACTCTTAAAAATTCCTGGATGTAAACTTTCGTCAAAAGTTGATTTCAAGTTTTGGGTAAAAATTTCGAAGTTTGGGTTAAGGTAACACCTGATTAACACTCACACCGGTATTACTCTAAACTTGAAATTACTCATTATCCCGAAGCAAAATGATTTACTGCTATGTATGCACATAAATTTAGAATAGTTATTTTTTTTAAATATGAAAATTAATGCTGACTTGAGAATACGATTCAACGAAAAAAAACAATATATAAGTACTCGTACTATGATCAATTGTTTAATGAAAATTGAATTAATACAATAAATATAGAATTTTATATATGTACTTAAAACCAACAATATGGTAAACAGCATTCGTAAATGGATATGTAAAACAAACAAAAAAATACAACACAAGTATGAATTAAAAGACATGTAGTTGCTAGGGCGCGTACCACGAAACAGTGAGACAAGATAAAATAAATTATGCTATGGAAAAATGAAGTATTACCGAAGAAATTAATGGATGGGATAAATTAAATAAAAAATGTTAATTATCAAAGAGTATAATCTGTGTTTTTCATTTTACAGAAATTCATGAACATTTTAACTTTTATAAATAATTATAGTCTACAAACTTATATTTAAATATCAAATTATTTCTGGGTAAACCAAAGAACAAAAATATACTTTAAAATAAAAACCACTAATTTAGAATAATGACAAAGGCGTATACATTTTTGCAATAGTCATAGGTTAATAAGATAATACTTTCATTACATCGAAGTATATCATACATGAAAATAAATATATCAATTATCGTCACTGGATATCAATAAAAGTATAATTTATAAAAATGATAGGAATGAATATTGATAGAATAACTGTCACAACCTATCTGATGTATGTAACCAAAATGCTATTTCTTTTGTACAACACAAAAACAATCGTCTACAGTGTGCATTTAAATGCATATGTAGACTGGAGACGTATAAAATAAAGCGCAGAAAATATAGTAAAAGCAAGAAATTCATATTTTCATAAAATATTTTTTTATAAGAGGCCCATTCATATCTTGATGGGTAAAGGCACGTGTAAAATATTGAGTTTAATTATGTACTTTATCAATTAAACTGAGAAGTTATTTCAACATGGTGCTACAATATTAGGTATGTAAGTAAGTATATTCATACCGCATTGTTATACATACAATACAGTATGCAACATTGAAAGGAGCACAGCACTATTTAAATAGTTAAATAAAGTTATGAAATGTAGAGTCAGAAATAAATAAGCTGATTTGAATGACCTATTTATATGTGTAGATCCTGTAGACAAAAGCTTAACTAGATATGTAGTAAAGGAAAAGTGGCTCTATGTACTAATAAAAAACAAAATGGTAACAGAAATAATATTACAAATAATTTCAAGATGAGATTAAAAGAAATAGTGAGAGTAAACAGCGATGTGTGAGTGGTGCATATTATTTGTGTAGATTCTTTGAGTCTAGCAAAGAGTTTCAATGATTTAAAAATTGTAGATAGCCAAATATAACAACGGTTGACTCTCCTAGTGAGCTTGACCAGGGTCTTCAGAGGCAAGTTTAAGAACCGGTTTGGAGGCAGTGCCACTTAATCGATCGAGTGGGCTGGGCGGACCTACGAGACTCTCTGCCAGGCCACCTGTGACATCGACTGCAAGAGCCCGGCTTACCTCATCACTATCAACACCGGAGACAGGACGACGCGGTTTCAACAGGGACTTGTAAGAACGGTGCTGGTCCCCACCAGTGGTGGCTGCAGAGTGACCAGCTGCCCCTGCGATAGACATCTTGTTCCCTGGATCTTGGACCCCGGACTGTGAGAGGGGGGCTGGGCCGCCACTAAGGGCGGAGGCGTCTTTTGATTGGTTAGTGATTTGCATTTTGTATCTGTAGGTATCCTCTGTCGACATTATCTGACCTAGAGAGAAAGAAAGAGAGAGAGAGTGAGTGGGAGAGAGAGAAACTTATATTAAGTCGAGATAATGAATAAAATGAAATAGCTACACATAATATAAATTGAAATTTATTAATGTACGTATGTTTAAACCAGCAGTTATCACATTAGTACCAGCATATGCTTAGTACCAGCGTTAATGCTAAAAAGGGTTTTGGATTGTAAATAGTGTTCTGAAAGCGATGAGCAGGTAACTCAAATTACAACATTATGACAATGAGGTAATCACAGATTATCCAAGGAAAAGTGTTTGCATTTCAATAAATTAAATATTATTGAGATAGTGTGACAATTTGTTTTTTATCTATATCAAATAATCGATGATGGTTTAATTTATTATATGTGGGTGGATTTTCTGACAATGGAAGGATATGTTATTATGAAACATAATCATGCAAAAAATATAAATATAAAATTTTCATTGTTAAATAACAATTAGAAGTCAATTACACTGATTTACAAAAAAACTGTTTTCATAATAATTAAAATAACATTTTTAAATCAGTTCAAATTTTGTTCCTGGACAGACCGTGTAATTTCTTAACTTCTTATGTTGTAAAAGTACAGAAATTTGGAATTAATTCATTCGATCTTAGAATTTGAGACCTGAATAATGAAATTAGTTTCTTTGCATCTCTAAAACTAAATTTGTACAAAAAATTGAGTGTTTATTATTAGTGTTTTCTACTTTCAAACGTTTTTTTAAATCATGTAAAACGAACACATTAGTACATTAACACATTTTCATTTACACATAGTCCAAAGAAAATATCATATCAATAATAATTTATACCATACCAAAACAAACAAACAAACATATTTAGACGTAAGTAGTTATTTTAGAAATAATTGTCATGAATTGAGTCCCAAAAATAACATCTTATCGTTTTTTTGGAATACACTCCTTGATAGCAGCGTTCGCAAGCAAGTATAATCTTGGTGTGGAAATGCTCATCTTGCTACTCTATGTATACGCCCATGTTCTTTATTTATGGATGGAATTTATCAAGATGAGTGTCAAAGATATGGAGTCTCAGAGAATTTGACATCATTTAGCAGAAATACTTTATCACGCTTGTCTTGATAAATTGTCCATATATATAGCAGAATACATGTAGCTTTTTGATGTCACTCTGATAATTATTTAGAATTCAATTACAATTTTAGTAAGCTAATAAAAATTTCAATTAGTTGAAACTACTGGAATGTTTTGAAAAAGGAGCAAATAAGGTAAAGGTTAGAAAAAATAAATTTTAAAGTGCATCGCTTTTATGACCAGATATTAAGAAATAAATACTTACCCGACGAAAGATTTAAAGCACGTCCCTTTACAACGTCTTTCGGTGATGGCGACCACCAGTTTACAAGACTATCCAAAAAGGGAACTTGACGAAGAGCACCCTAGAATGTGTAGAATCAAACTATGGTTAGTGTCAAAAATTGTTTTCTCATTATGAAACTAAAGCAAGTTTAAACATGATACATACTTCTTGTTGCAATCTTTGAATTTGTTCTTTTTTCAAGTCTTCACTAGCAGTCATGATGCCTTTACGCACAAGTTCTGACATTTTTTCCAGGTACTGAAGGTGGTAAAAGGGAAATAAACATTCATACAATAATAAAATTGTCATAAAATGTTTTAATCTAACATTTGAAGAGCTTAAGCAAATTAAATAGGTGAACAAAATCAAGCATAATATTATTTTAAAATAATGTAAGCGTAAAATAAAATTCAAACAATTGTTTAGTTTATTCGTAAATTATATTAATTTAGTGAAGATATATAATTCATGCAAAACCTGGATTTGACTATAAATATTTATTAATATGTTTAATATAACCTATATTTTTAACATAGCTTAATTAATTACTGTTTTATTTATTCTATATCATAATAAAACACACACCTTGTTGGACTCCTCACAGTCGATACCAATCGAGAGAACCATCCCAATCAACTCCTCAACGTCAGTATCCCCTGTAATGAGACCGAAACGGACACAGAAGACCTCCCGAAGACTATTTTCTGAGGTGAGGTCCTGAACTTGCAAGCAGCCCATGGAAAAAGCACCATCCTCTGAGCGTAATTGACCGACGAGATTCCGGTTCACGGTGCAGAGGTCGTCCAGCGCTTCCTCTGGAAGTTCACAGATGTCCCGATTCTCACAGGACTGGGGCAGGTAGCTGAAACAAATCAGATAAAATCATCAGATAGGGTAAGCAACACAGATTTACAATACAAAATGAAAAAGATTGACAGAAATACAGGAAAAATCATTGATGGAATGCAATCAGTATAAAAAACTAGTATAATATGTATAAGCGCGGAAAATAAGCCGACTGCATAAGGAAATAACAACAATCAAATTAATTTAAATTTCTTTATATCTATGGCTTTAGTGACTATGATTTAGTAAAAATTTAGAGATGCGAGAAATATATATCTATAATTTAATTTTTTAGCTTTAGAATAATTCAAAAGTTAAATATTAACACATTTTGATGTTGAACTACTAAAAATTAACAGGGGCCTCGCTACCTTCGATATAGTGCGACTAAGTCACACCAATATTTTTGTTTAACTACACTATATGCCCTCTTTAAAATAAAAGAAGGAGTAGGTAAAAATGACTATCGCATAAGATGGACAGTCAAAACCGATACGTTGAAACCAATCAAAGATAACTACGCCACACTTTGGGAGATACTTGAATCATGTCCATCAAATGATTCAGAGATGACAGCCTGATTGCGAGGTGTTTTCAAATACATTTCTGAGTTCAACTTCTTTTTTGGAGTATCGCTTTCTGAAAAGGTACGCAGACATATTGTCGAGAGCTCCCCAGGATCCAATCCTTTCAGCTGCAAATGATCAAGCCAAGATGGAAAAAACAATTAAAGTGCTCATAGCAATGTGAGATGACGATCAATGGACGGCATTTGGAACGTGACAAAAGGCGAAGCAAAAAAGAAGTACTTCCAGAACCCATTCTTAAACGTCAAATAAAGTCTAATCAAAAGTATGATGTTGGTCGAGGGACCCATCATTAACCAAGTACACCTGAGGAGATGTACCGCCGAATATACTTCGAAGTACTTGATGGGTGTGTGGGATACCCGAAAAACAGGCTTCAAAAACAAGGCTGCCAGGTGTACCGAAATCTTCAGGACCTTCTCTGCAAAACAGCTAATAAAGAACCTTAATCAATCACTCTTGAAAAGGTGGTGGAGATTTATCAAAACGATATTTTATTGACAGCATTAAATGCCTAACTGGAACTGTTCTAGACTTACTTCTCACTACGGAAACCATTGTATCAATTGAAGCGCAATGAAGTGCTGAAGATTGTGTAAGATTGGAAGTCGAGTTAGTGCCTGTAACATTCTGAAATTGTTACAGTGTATCTATTGATGAACAAAGCCTGCTACAAATGCATCCAGCAAACGTCTATTTAGCGCACTCAAACGTGTCAAAACTTATTTACATTCCTCGATGAAGCAACAGCGGCTCAATCATTTAATGATTACTAATATTTACAAGGAAAATGTCGATAACATTGATATTGACAATATCATGAAACTATTTATTAGTCAATAAGAACATCGATTGCACTTTTATTGTCGGTCATAAAAAGGAACAGTTCTATCAGTATAATTGTGACTAACTTTACCATACTGTGGTGACCTACATGTAATAAATTGTGACCTATTACCTACCGTACGTACCAAATTTTTACCAATCTAAAAATAATATATTGCTAATAAATGTTTACTAAATATAGTACACTAATTCACTACTATTCGTGTATATTAAATAAATAAATGTAATAAATATTACAAAATATATATTTTTGAAATGTGCCTTTTTGAAAAATGTTGCACTAACTTTGAGACCGTAGCGAGGCCCCTTATATAAAACAGTTTAATAATACATCAAAAAATAAATTATTTTAAAATCAAAATTTGAATTGATACAATTATAAATAAAGAGAATAATAAAGTATACTACATAAACCATTCAACAATATATACTACTAAATGGAACTATTGGATACTCAACATTAATATTTTTGTAAATCTCAAGCAGAATAGAATAAAAATATCCAGTACAGTTGATTAATTATATCAATCTAATTAGAAAGTAGATAAATGTATGAATGAGAATACCATATACACAACTCACAACATTGCTCCCAATCCAGCCCAGTCATTCAATTCCACTAAGCTCAACTTGTTCTGAGCCATAACGATCTCCTTAAATTCAGTTCGTTTAGTCATTGTGGCACTAAGGATACTCTGAAAGGTTAAATATAAGTAGTATTCGGTAAATAGCATCTATATGCAGACCTGCCAACCTCCATATTCAAAAATCCAGGCCAAATCCTAAAACTAAAAAATTTCAAACTTTAGTCTTCATATTTTGATATATGTTCTATACTCGGAAGAACACATTAAACAGACTATACTACTTATAAGGTATAATACCAAGTAAAATACCACACCTTAGATACCAGAAGGTAAAACAATGTTGATGAATGTCGGAAAGATACTCGGAAAACACGATAATTGTATCAATATTAATTATTATTAGTTAGCTTCGATGCTTTCCAACATAGCTCTTTTGCATTTAGCAAGTGTGGAATCTGACAGTTTAACACATTTGTTGATCATGAGAGACCCTAAAGTAATCTAGTCCTTAACGTCAATGAGAACTGGGGCCTATTACAGCTCTAAGGGGTTAGGTGTAAGTACCAAAACTTTAAGTAGCGTTAGGTAAGGTAAGGTCGCAATTCCTATTTCATATGGTTAGGTACCTAAACTTAAAGATTTGTCTAGTTTAGGTACTGCTACCTAACTAGAAATAACTGGAAATATTTTCGGGCCAAACATAAATCAACTATACTTTATATAAACTATTTTTTATTAAAATTGTGAACCATTATTACATGTGTATATATTTATTGTATAAGTAGCACAAAGATGCAATAATACAATAGATATATAATATATGTATATGTATATAATATATTATATATTACAGGCCTCACAGCACTTAGCAACACAAAAATAGAAAGGAAAATAGGATATTTTAAGTTTAAAAAATAGGAGGAAAATAGGATATTTTAAGTTTAAAAATAGGAGGAAAATAGGAGTTTCATAGGTTTTTATACATACATGCATGAATAGATATATATTGACAGCCTCCTCCGCCCCATTAAGAGTCATACACACTATACAGTAATTCCCCCTTGAATAAATTTAAACAAAAATAAGATAAAATAAACTTGGTTTAATTAATTTCAATAGTAAAATTCATTTTTTTCATTATAAGAAACTTTAGTGATGATATGGGATGGTTCCCAAAGAAAAATGAGATATTAAACTTTCTCAAAAAATATTATTAATTTATTAAAACTTTTGAACTACTTTATGCTTTTCATGATATTAGGATTTTTAAATCTTTAGATTACCTTTAATCTCATTATATTAATTATTTTATTTTTGAATCTGGAAACTGCTCACAGTATTTTGTTTTGTTAAAACTTAAATTAGTCTCAACAACATGAAGAGCTTGGATAGTCTTTGCCACTTGGAACATTTTGTTTCGAAGTTAAAGGTATGTGCTTTTTGTCAAGTTGTAGTGTTTGCAGATGTTTTGAACGTTTGGCCTTTTACAATATTAGCTTCTTTGTCTTTGTGCCCAGATATGTTGCTTGACTTGACATTTACCACTATTATCTATTCGAAAATTTTTATTACATATGTTACAGAGTGCATGATGCAGGCATGAGAATGGTCTAGCGTGTCTACGGAGGAAGCATTTTTAAGGCCCCCAACCCCCTGGTTGTTTATGGCGAGGTGAGTAGCCGAGCCTCTAAATGTAAAAGTTTAGCTTTTAAAAGCTTAGAATGCATCTAAAGACATTTAAATTAATTTAATCATAATTGTTAATCTACAATAAAAA
>JAYRBW010048637.1:0-11292 GCA_036023295.1 Invenusta paracnida
GTATATAAACATATTTAAAGTATAGCAATATACATGTATTTGAAAGTTAATATTTACGTTGTTTTGACTTTAAATATGAGTATTTATTCAAAGGGGGTTAATATAAAAACTGTATTTTTGCAAAAAAATATAGAAAATATTTATTCGGATAATCGTTAAGAGTTTTGCCCCCCAAATGAAAATTGGCAGCGCGGGCCATGGTTATAGGCTTTATAGGTGAGATATCACTTCAGACTTCTTAGACATATTTTTTTAAACAGGAATAGTTGTCATACATTCTTTTAAACTAAATTTGACTATTCTTATCAATTCACAACGTGTAAAACATAAGAATTTATTCGTTCTTTCATTACTATATAACATAGTTAGAGCTTATTGTTATATATAATTTTGATTGCTTCAAATATTATACCATATATTATATACTTTTTCACTTTCTAGTTTAGTTTTCATGTCATCAAATATTTACTTATTCTGCATGCTGCGTCTATCAACTAAATGAATTGAATGCAATATGAATTTATTTTCTATTGTTTATTATATTATTCGGGACTCAAGTGAACTAGAAAAGTATATTATTACTCGTATTTCTATTGAGCCAATAGTATTAGAAATACGATTATAAAAATACACAAAACTCTGATTTTTGTGAAAGTATCTTGTGTTTTACTTATATTATTAGTATGAATATGCAACAATCGTTTTACTTGAATGATAAATAAATTGGATAAACTATTCAACATTGTATATAAATCAACTGTTTATATATTTTACCTATTAATATTTCCAAAAATAATAGTTTATTTACATAAATATTATTGTATTGTATATACTTTTGTAATATACAGTTGATAGTTACCTATACATAAACATTTGTTTCCTTAGGAATTATTATTGACATATTGTAAACATATACAAAATAACTACTTCCAAGGAACTTTATATTTCAGTTTTTTATTAAAATACAACACAACGCTCATAAGATGCTAAAGAAAATGTTGGCATAAAAATATCTTTGTAATGTTGGAATATTTACGCGCGAATCATATTAACTTATGACTGTATTAATTATTTTATTTATCAGGACTAAACTATTAAACAGAAGGATAAAATAATAATATATAAATTTATTTTTTGTAGCTATATGAACAAACTTTCTATAAAATCGTTCTCCATAGAAAGATATTATTAATGATGTAATCTATTATTATCCAAACAAAAACGACAGCATCTCAAAAATGAAAGCCAAGAACCGATCGCTCCTCAAAATAAAAACGTTGAAAGGATATTAATGATATGAAGTACAGCCATTAAAGAAACTGATGTAAAAAGGACGCCAAGATTTAAAAAACAAAAGGTTAAAATTATAATGATGATACATAGTACCTACAGCCATCGAAGAAGTTGATATAAACATGGCACCAAGATGTAATTGTTACAATGCTTTCTGTTTAAAATGCGTAAATGTATATATCAATATGGAACATAGGTATACGTCTAAAAACTGCAAAATATATAAAAATATTATAACAAAAGTTATGAAAATTTGTTGGCAATGGTATGAATTATATTTTTTTACTATGTTTTATAATTGGCATACTTGAAATAACTACTTTTGATTAGTGTGATACTTTTATAAAAATGAGTCATTGCCAAGAATTTTTCAAAATTTTTGTTGTCATGTCTACTATTAATTTTACAGTTTAGACGTATACCTATGTTCTATATTGATCTATTCGTTTATGCCTTTTAAACAGCAACTATTATAACAAGCATATTCCCTTTCGCATTATCTCTCAATAAATTGTAGATTTTTCAATCAATTTATTTTTTAATTTGTATTTTGAGTAGTACCCTTTATTAACTTTTGATCATCATTTTTAAAATGTATATAATAACAGTAATTGTATGAATAAGGGAAACCTTTTTCACACAGGGTATTTATTATTAAGGGAAATCATGAACCCTTACAGTTTACATTCATTATATACCTAGGTATATAGTAAGTTGGTGTTAAATAAAATATAATTTTCAAAAAAATTTTAAACAATCAGTTTTGTGTAACTTATAGTTGTCTGGGACAAATAGATTTTTTGTGATATAAATCCCTAGTCTATGATTTATTATTTAATGTAAGTCTAGGGGATTTCCAATTGCAAAATATATATTGTTTTTAACTTATCTTCGGGGAATATTAATATAATATTATAGTTAACTAAATATTATATTTGTCATAAATTGTATATGAAAAATAATGATACCACAATTTATCTGTCTCAAATTTAATTTATCTATGTATAGTGAATATTTAGGGAGCGGTTATTGATGAAAGTTGCAAGGTCTACGTAATATACTTAGTTTTCGCAAGGGTGTTTACTACTATTATTAATGAAAATACGTAATAATACATTTCCAAAATAATTCTTTTTTTAATCAGGTAACACTATAAATATAAAAAAAAAATATGTGGTGTACTGCTAACAGGCAAATTATTTGAATGATAATAATTTAATGCTTGTATTTTATTTTGTTTATATTTATGAATACTAAATATTACAACATAAGATCGTGTAAACTGATTGGAATATTTTATACCCACTATTTATTTGTTATGTGTGTGACATTAATTATTCATATATACAACATTTTCACTGATAGAAACTATATTCACTATCTTACATAAAATATAGTTGACAAGTGATTAATAAGTATAAATAATTTTAATATCAACAATGTGCTAAGAAATCGTACGATTGAAATGCGGGCGTGATTTGTTCAATATAAAAATAACAAGCTTACTCATAATGAGCCATATAATTAATTATATATCACATTGCACACTCTGTATGCGGTAAATGGTTAATTTACATACTAAAATAAGATCCGCATTTATTTGTATATCTGTTGGCATCATCGTTGATGTTTGCCGCTATTGTTTGTATTATTCACAATTTCTCTTTATCTTTCTCTGTTGTTGTATGCACGATAGATTTCAATCTCATTAATATTTGTTATCTTTTTTAAAGTATCTATATATGTAATGGAAGACCTTCCTCATATCCCTCTTGTGTCCCTTGGATAACCCTTTTCATGATGGTTTATTTCTTGTTTCTCCTAGCGGGATCAAAGTAGCTCAGCCTTCTTTTCTGAATATTATAGAGTCATTATTAACAATAAAATTTGTAACGATATATAAATATACAAAACACGATCAGAGCACATATCTAATAATAGTTGTTCAAGATAGGTTTACCGACAAATTAATACAACAAATTTAATATAACAGTTTCAAATCTTAATTGGTTAATAAAATTTGCCTATAGTCTTATTTAGCTTATAATTCATGAAGTCAAATATATATACATAATATAATAATAAAAAGATTGATTAAAGTTAAAAAAAATACAGTATAAAATTTCTGTTTGTGTGTTTTAGTACACGCTGAAATATATACGGACTTTATCACAAATACGTAATTTATTCCAGAATTAAAATCAGTTGTACCTATATTCGACAAATTGTAAATATATTCTGATCTTTATCTTTTTATCTACACCTACCTTCTTTTTTTGAATTGTTGGGGATTAAATTTGAAATAAAACATAAAACTGGGACGTCTACCCGTTATTTGATATAATCCATGCAAGGTAAATAATATTTAATTTCGTTTCTCCTGTATAGCTATTAGAAAACGTGTAATTCTAACTTACAAGCCCAACGAAAATTATACTGAAAGAGTACACTTTTATAATTATAAATGTGGGCGGATGGAATAAGAATGCGATACTATTTCAAACTCGCCGAAGAGTATTACAATAATCTTTTTAAACCATACAAATACTTGTCATCGGCCAGTCAAAGAAGGAATGCAATATGAACCCAATGTGAAATCAGATTAAGATATAACAGAATGGAAGTGAAATATTCATTTTTCTTTTACTACCGACAGAATTACCAATGTAATCCTCCAAAATGGCATCATCTTTTCCATTAGCGCAACAATTCCACCCACGATATTTTATTATTAACTTCGAAAGCGTTCTTTTAATTGCAATGTTTTGTATATCAAAATAATAATAGGGGCTAATAAAAAAGCTGGCAAAATGGCAGTTAAACTTACCGTATTTGTTCTTGTAAACGCACCCGTCGTTTGTTTATTTTTAAGCAACCTCAAAGGGGAGGCATTTATTTAATGTAACAAAGGATATTATCAATGATAAAAACTTGTTTTACATATAATAGCTAAATTATAAAATGTATTAATATTATAAAAAGTCTGTCATTGAATGGGATGTATGTATGTTGGAATATATATAATATTGGAATATAATTTAATCTGTATCTGTATCTATATCAGAGTCTTTATCGTTGCTCTTACCGCTATAGCTGTCTTTCAAAAACTCTCATGTCACATGGTGACTTCGTTTTAGCTGTCTTTCAAAAACTCTCATGTCACATGGTGACTTCGTTTTCAATATCAAACATGATTAATGCTACCTCATCCAAGCCAATACCAAACTGCTTTACAGCCTGAATATCCCCGTCTTCATTTTCTCCCAATGAGGTGCTTTGTTCACAGATATGAAACGATTTATTGATCAGCTTGACAATCAATTAATAGAATTTCATCGAGTTTTATCTACATTATTATTCTGATAAATAAATAAATGTCATTATCTATCGAAACTATCAATATAAGTAAATAATAAGGAGTATGATTTGAAGCGAAAGCTACTTGTCATATATGAAACACGTGTCATATATTTATTTATAATTAGCTACTGAAATTGACTGTTACAAAATGTATATCAACTTTAAGTAAAAGTGTTAGTAAAAAAATAATTTATCGAAATTACGTATATTATTACGCAATTAATAAGTAGTATTTGAAGAAATAAGTAACTCATTTACCGGAACTGTCCTAGATAGACATTTACTAAAATATGGTTCTGTTAGTTGCCAGATTTTGGATGTTGAATAAATAAAATACAATAAACTCCCGAAAGTTACGTAATCAGTGTTACACAATTTGCTTGAATTTTAAAATTATTAAGTTTAAACTGATTACGCAGCATTTAGCTCGTAATATTACAAAAGCAGTCATTCTTCATATAATCCTAATGTATATGACTGCATTATTTGAAACTACATGATTATATACATAATCTGATTAATCCTAATACTCCGAATATTTTGTAATTCTCTGGACTTTACCACATTTACAAAATGTTATGTGTATTATATGCGAAGATTATTTTTCAGTGAAATAAAAATCCATTTTGAGGTAACATTATTTTATGATAGTGGTATGTTTCGAACAGAAGTTCACAGTCAAAGCAAAATTTACAACAAAACCAGATATATTTTAAGTAGTACCTATTTAGTATTATAATATAACATCAAATGAAAAGTAGCAGAAGGGTTATTTCTACCTAAAGTTTGTATATCAAAACTTATCATCATGAATATCTATAGAATCATATCGATATTATTCAAAATTATAAACCATATTTATCAAGAATCGCATGAATTTGACTTTTTCTATTGTGTATATTTTCGTAATAATGTTTTAAGGAAATTCTTTTAAACTGATTTTTTTTCTACGCTGAGAGAAAAATAATAATAAATTTTATAGAGAATGAAATATTAAAAATAGTTTCCTAAATAAATTTACATTGAGCTAATAGGGATTATAATTAGGTACCTAGTGTTTCAAAGGGATTATATTGGCTTTTTTAAATAGAAGCCATGTATAGCTTTCTAAAGAAGACCTATAAATATTATTATATTAGATCTTTATTTTGTTTTTTCGGAAATTATAAGTAAAAGTTTTAACAATTTAAAATTATATCGTATACTACAAATATTCCATTTAATTATTGATCTTTAAACAAATATGACATTGAGCGAATAGAACGCAAAGGTAATATAAGATAAATAATAACTATATTTTTGGTATATCAGAATCTTCATGAAATACATTTCTAATTTATATATTTTTTAATATATAATATTATATGGTATCATATAAATATGCTATTTCAATGATTAAAAAATACTTCATTCTTGTATTAAAACATAAACGTATAGGTACCTTTTACTTTCGGATGATTAATTACTGTATTTGATTTATTTTTAATTTTTATTTACATGCGTAAGGTATACTTTTTGCGAAAATTAAGATTCTTTGACGTCATAGGAACGCATTTATACTCGTATATGTTTAACTTGTTCCACTTCTACATTAATAAATTAATCAAACTAGTGACTTATTTAACTATGTATATCCATATGCGTATATAAATGCATAAGAATGATAAATTAAATAAATCGTTTCTATAAGGGATTTCTTATCTTTTATAAAGGAACCAGACGATAAACTTTTAGCAAAAATATATTTTTAAGTTCTTTTGATAATTTGATAATTTATGGTTTTAGTACTTTTCGTGGCATAGTTAGTTTATTTATAGAACTATCTCTTAGAAAGTCGCAAGTGTCACCTTAGCGGTGATATCGATATCACTATGATTGATCATAATTTCGAAAATTAACAATTAATTTTTATCAGGAAATCTTTTTAAAGTGATAATAATAGTATGGTTCACGATAATTATATATATCCTTCTTGTGAATGTTTTATTGTTCTTTATCATAAAATATAAGTATTTAACTAATCTCGTTAAACTTCTACTATGTAGTTAATATTGTCTAAAAGTTTAAAAAATAGAACCAAAAATTAGAAAAGGATTCAAATGAGAAATACTTTTATAGAATTTTATAGAATTATAGAATTTAACTTATAAAAATTTGGAATTCTATTGAGATTTAACATTCAATAATTTCTAAATGTACAATATCTCTGTACTTTTAACATTCGCAGAAATATCTTACATTTGATTTCATGATTTCGGAACATCCCAAAATATGATGAAAATTATTAATCATGGTTATTAAATTTATATATACATTTTTAAATAAAATAAAAGTAATATTTTAATGAATAAACTTGTCTTTGGTGACTAATTACTTGAAAATTTGAAGGCATACTATCCAATATATAACATTTGTCATCTTGTTGGACCACCTGTAAATTGTAGGTATAATTCTCTGTAAAGAAAAAAATTATATTTATATATTTGATATATTATAAATAAAAGTATTGTTTGAACGTTTAATCGTAAAACTAATTTGAAATTCAGGAATATTGTATAGTCCTAAATTTAACAAGTTTACTTAGAATATACCATAAATAATATTATTCCCATATATTAAGCTAAAACATAGAAAAAAGGGCTAAATAACCTTAATATATATGTATATATTCAAAATACTTTACGCATTATTCAAATTAAAAAACTCAATTCATACATTAACACATTTTATCTGGTGTTCTTTCTTATAAATATCCCATGATTAACTATGATAACCCCCTAATAATCATAATATTTAAACTGTATATTTTATAATAAAAACAATCAATAAATAACCTTCTCAGGTAAATTCTCAAATAATTTTCCCCAATTCAATAGAATCAATAAATAACTTCTTCGGATAATAATAATAATGAAACATAATTAGGAAAAAGTTATGGTTAACTTATTTCGTTCACCATTAACCTCCAATGTCATCTTCTTTGAAACATTCGAATAATCAACAACGCTGTTTTAACACGAATGATGCTTTGCATATCATCTGAGACAGTTCCGTAAAGTACTTCTGATGTAGGTTGGAAATCTTCACTAGTAACTTGCTCGTAGATTAACTGAGCGGATGAACGGTTTCCAGTGTGAGCTTTTTTTTAACTTCGTTAAGATTTTTCAAAAGTCGAAAAGTCGTTATTTTTTTAGGGAATGTTTGGTAAAGTTCCCGGCTCTCCTTTCAGATCTCCTAATTCTACGATTGACTTCATCATATTATCCAGTGTGTTGTGCCCCAGCGTTTTGGCTTCATACCATCCGTTTTCCGAGTAATTTAATTTTGATTTAATGTAAAATGCAGATGCTTAGCAATTTTTTGGTCTTTTCGCTGCGTACAGTTTGTACAATCGAACAAAACAGCGCTCAGATTTTTCATCGCACTTTCTTTATGCACTTGGGTTTCACATTTCTTTGGTGATGACCACCAGAGTACTTTTTTTGTATACTCGTTTGTATAAACCAGTGCTTCTCCTTCTTTAGTTTGGGTAAGTTGAATATGTTTTCCAAATTCAAGTTCTCTATGCTCATGACCTCCTCTCAGACCAAAAAACTTCCCACAGCAATAAAATATAGTACGAAGAAGTTGAGTAGGATTTTCACTTCCTAGAACTCCAGATTCCCAAAGTTTATCTTCTTGATTTTTTGTTATTTCTGTGCTTGGACCATTTCCGGAGGCTGTAACTATGAATTTATTTGTTTTCTTCATAGCGGCATCAAGTGCTGTCCTTGACTGTTGATACTCGCTGTCTTGAAATAACCTCCAATCTCTTCTTAAAATATTCTTTAAATAATATTCGATTTATTGAAAAATATCCCTTAGCGTATTCGATGGATATTTCTCGCCATTTGTCTTCCTCACTTCGAAAATGAAAAACTGAAGCTGGCTGTTGATTTTAGATTTTGACAAGTGGTTTGAAAACGTGCATGCCATTGATCAAACCGTTCGAGTGTGTCTCTTTTATCCACTCGTCAAATATCTTCACTGCCCATTTAGCTTTCTTAATTGAATTATCAAATCTTTCTTTTGCGAGTCGGTCTTCAAGGTCTTCTGTACTCATAGCTCTTTCAAACCTGCTTTTATTTTGGTCAGAATAAATCTCATTCAATTCATTGTTCTTGTCAAGCAAATAATTTATAAATGAATTATCTATTCCAAAATCAGACGAACCTGTCATAATGACTGTAGATAAAAAAATGAAATCATTAGTCATATGGGAATATTTTTAAATTTGAATATTCTATTGATCTTGGGATATAAATAATATACGATAGCATTATCAGAATTCAAAGGTATATCATACACATATATAAATCTTAGAATCATTTAAAATATCATAGAGTAATGATAAAATTATATGTTAAATATAATGTATTAAAATAAATAAAATTGTAATATATTATAGGTTTAATTATTTTAAAAAATGCACTACTATTTTCTTACTTATTTAAAGTAATTTTAAAATAGTTACGTAACTATTAAACTCCAAAATATTGTAATCATTTCTAAATATACAGTATAAATATTGAGAAAATATTCACAAATAAGCAGAAGAATTTTAGATTTCATACATATACATGTTCATTTAAATGCATATAATATAGTTATTGGTTACTTTAAAATATATTTTTTTCTAGTCACATATAATAATAATACGTTTTAATTATTCACTTCTTAAAGTTTGGTACTTTTTTGTTTTTATAAAATTGTACCTAGAAATTTATAACAACACTATAGTTTGTAACTAGAAACTAAAAACGTAATTTTAAGTTAATTTGTAAATAATATGCCTGGGAGCTGTTCCACAAAAATAATTAAATATAAAGGATAACTAATTTATTGAACTAATTTTTCACTCAACTACAAACAATTAACTATAAAATGAACAGTTATAAACTATTATTTAATGAACTATGAAATTTAGTAATATTTAATTATTATTATTATTTATTAATTATACGGTTGTATTTAGGTAAATATTACTAAAAGCAAAGGTGAGTGTTCAACTTTTCAAGACAATGTTTATTGTTAATCCCATTAAACAAGATTTTATGGCAATAAAATAATTTATAGTGTCAATATTGGATATTGAATATTGGAATGATTAAGATTTGAATATATTGAGCAATGAAAAATGAAATGTTTTATTGCAAATACTCGGAATTAGATTATATTTTATTGGTGTTTATTCAGCACTTTTTATACAACATTGTAATATTTTAATTTAGTTTTATTGCATAAATGAATTGATTGCTTATCTTGTATAATTGTATACCATGTTATATATTACTTTTCCACGAAAATATGATGAAGAAATTATATGCCGAATTAAAAATATTTCACATGAAATGATTTTATATAAAATGCTATTATATGGATAAATTTATTAACTAATATATTGGGCATTTAAGTTAATACTAATAGTAAAATTAAATTTCAATTTCATTCATAGTTTTTCAAGTCTGAAAATTTTGTTTGCTTTTTTTGTACTAATATGATAAATTATTCAAAATAATATTAAAATGAAACATATTTTTTATAGATACTATGTAGTTTACATGTGTTGTTGACACCCTATAAAACTATTCTAATCCACTATTCATTTTTTAAAGGATAAAATTGTAATAACTTTTTAATAACAATCTAGAGTAAAGGAAGTTACAGACATATTAAAAAAAGTAGTTATTCCGTAACTATAAATATGGCTTTATTACTTCTAAAAGAAATTATATATTACATTTACAGGATAAGACGTTTAAAACACAGAGTAATGAATACACGAGATATCTCGAAATCAACCCTCTATTTATTCTTTACTCTGTGGTTTAAAACGAAATATCTAACGTAATACAGTGATCAATAATTGTTTTGTTATTCTATATTACAGAATGCAGGGGGATCTGATTAAAATGTTTAATCAGGAAATACATGGTTTTGTAAGCTCTTTTGTACATGATAATTAAATGGCTTAGATAATAGAATATAACTTGACTAAACCTTGATTATAATCTTTAAATTTACTGCACACCATAAAGAGTATATCAGAGAAATATATGTATAATAAAAGACTTAAAAAAATAAAAATTAAAACTACTATTTAAACTTATGCATACTTCTAAAAGTTACAATATATGAGTTAAGATATTTATGAGTAAATATACGCTGAGTTGAGTACCTCCCTAATCGCATCTCCTAAAAATGCGTTTTTGATTACGGGTGTGTTATCGAATGTTTTCAAGTGACATGATCGAGCTTCACTATAAAGACATCTCAAATCGCTCCATGCTTTTTGCCAAACTGCGCATTTACAACCTAGTCAATTATTTATAAACAGTAATGGTAAGTTTCGACAGATAAAATTTAATAAAAGACTCAATTTTTAAAAGCTATATTATTTGTAGATATAAATAACGGGTCGAATTGAATAATTTATTATAGTTATTATTACCATTTGTCTTAATGAATTTTACAATTCAATTAGTAAAATTAATCAGTATTTGTTATTGTTGTGTTAGTAACTGTAATAGTAATAGTAATAGTAATAGTAATAGTAATAGTAATAGTAATAGTAATAGTAATAGTAATAGTAATAGTAAT
>JAYRBW010048648.1:0-11291 GCA_036023295.1 Invenusta paracnida
TCTTTTATATTCCATTCATTACGAACTCCTTACTAATAAATTAACTTCACAACGTCATTCTCGGAGATTAACTCAACATTCCTTAACTATACTTATGCATTTTCATCTGATCTATTTCATAAAAACATTTCATAAAAAGTTAAAATAACAACATAATACAAACTACATATAACAAAACACCACGGAGTACCTAACAACAACATATTACGACATTATAAATGTGCTTCAAAATTACATATATAAAGAACGTAATACGTTACAATTTACGTACATTAAAGTATTAAGATTTTATAGCTTTTCACATTTAGGCCTCCAGTTACTTTAAGAATGTAGGACACTTGAATGTATAATGACACCCGCAGTTAGTCATTATATCTTAAAGTAGAATATATGTATAATATATATTTATTTCGAATATTTTCCACTAACTTCTACTTATCGACTATAATTGAGAAACCTGATTGAGAAAAACCATTGTGATTTTTTGATTCAGAACATGAAAATTGACCTTGATCAGCTAAAAACAACCAGACAATAAATTTGTTGTTGACCAGTGCCATGGGGTAACACAAAAATATTTTTTGTAAGTTGTATCAGTTTTTTCAACTGATTTAGGCCAATTTTGCACTGCAGAATCCGAAAATGACACCCGTTTCTCTCAATCAGGTCAGGTTTTCAGACTGCTTTTTGTTAGGTTTTTGAAAAAAAAACATTTAATTGTTTTTCGTGGATTAAAAAAAATTATGACATATTTGTTAATTGATTTGTTTTTCTAATATTTCGCATCACACATAGATTTTTAAGAGAAAAAATCTTTTTCTAACACAAATCGTTTATTAAATGTCACAAAAATAGAGTATATTGTACATTGAAGAGTAAACATTGAGAAAGGTAAGGTAAGTACATGTAATATCATCCTTGTTCAAAATTCAGGGCATGAACTTATGTTTCTTAGAACTCCTAGAATACTCAGCGGCAGGAAGGTCTCTCTTCAGAGTTCAACATTAATCAACCATCATGACTGCATTCTAGCATCCCTGATACCTGGTATCAATCTCTTTCAAGTCTTGGTGGAATCTATTTGTTTATAATAATAATGGCAAATTATTATCCGGCAAACAAATTAGTCCATTTAATTATGTAGGAAAGATTGATTATTAAAATTAATTGATCTAATTGAAATAATTACTTTTCATTAAATCAGGGATTAATTTATTATTTGAGTCAGAAGTATTTGATTTAGAAATTTTAATCAACATTAAACGTTTCGTTTACATTTAAACTTGTTAACATTTAAACGCATCAGTATAATACATAGAAGCTCAACCATGAAATAACGTTTATCATATATACATATAAAACCATATATAAAACAGGAGGCAAGCAAAGGCTAAAAATATAAATTACCAAGATGTTTATACACAAATTATACGTTGAGCAGATAGTATTAAGTAAAAAGGCAATTTACTGAGTAACAATTCAGTTGAATTTTTATTATAAAGCAATATAAATTACAACATTTCTGCATAAAGATAGTACTTCACCTCTATACGAGTATTATTATGATGTATATTCTATAAAAATCTAAGTACTGTATTGTATACTATTGGAAATGTATCTATCTATTTATATAAATATTTTTACAAGGTATCAATTTCTCTGGACGACATCGTCATTTTCGGACCGGCGAATCGATTCAATACAAACGTGCTTTTATTGCTTCCTTATATTCCATTCCACCAGAAATATTTGCTCTTGGTACAATTAACGAAGAGTTGTCTCAAAAATATCTGTCTTCTTGAATCTCTCATTTTAGAAGAGACGATATTTCTGATTTTGAATTATGTATAATTAAAATCATATCATCATGTACAAAACTTTGTACAAAAACAAGTTTTGTGTACAGGTGTTTCTGACTTCGACATTAAAATTAAAGAGGCTTTGTACATTTTAAAAGATAAATCACCTTTGAATGTTCAAATTAATCAAGGTTCTGAATTTAATGTTAAAATTTTCTCTTAACTCTTTTTCGCTGTATTTTGTGTTTCGTGTTTTTCGCTGTATTTGTTTAGTTACATTAATTTGTTTATTTTTGTTCGTGTAATTTTTAAAATTGTTTACACTTTTGGATTTTTTTGCCACTGATGATGACACATGGTGTTGAAACATGTTTTGAATAAATGTTTATTGGATTAATTTTTACCTTTTTTATTAAACATATTTCAACATTATCGAATTTAAATTATTTATTATTGTGGAATATTTCCGATTAAACCTTGCTAAACAACGGTTTACTTCCGCCATCTCTACTACTTCCTGGCATTCAAACCAGTCATCATCTACACTATACACTACCATTCCAACTGCTCCCATAAAGGACAAACTTCTGTTCCATGCACCAGTTCTCATCTAATCTACAAATTTAAATGTACATGCACCTACACGTACATCGGTCGAACTAAGCGACAGTTGTCTAGCTCTATCGGTGTTGCAGAACATATTCCCCGATGACTAACGAAATCCATTTTGAATTCTCACAGAGGCAAAACCTAAGCATCCATTTTTAATCAACATAAATTTCTGTATATGATAAACTACCTTAATATAGTTATCTAGATGTCCATATGGCACACACAAACATTTAAATGGGATTCTGATACGTGCTTTTCTATTTAATCTAAATCTCTTCATTCTTATCTTTTACCTATCCTTGGAAACTAAAGCCCTCCGTGCTCATATTCCTCCCATATATTACTTATAAGGTGTCCACAAAGAGTCCATTAAAGCTTACGTACCTACACTCTCCTAGTAATGTTTTTAATTATCCTTTCCCCTTTCGTGATCATTATTTACTTTACTTTTCTCATTACTTTAATATCTTGTATAGTCTCTTATATTTGATCTCTTTTTGCATCCTATTGTATTCGCTTGTTTTCTATTTAATTACTTTGTGCTAGTTTAGCACTTTGCTGATTTACCTTATTACCCCCTATATTACTTTACTATTGGTCTTATACTTATTCTCATACTTAATTATTAAGTATGAGTATAAGTATAAGACCAACAAGAAAGAATTCAAAATATATGTTTACTTATTCTGTTTGTAATCTGCTGATCAGAAGACGCAAACATATATTTTGAATTCTTTCTTGTGTTTTAAAAGAATTCAAATAAGTTTAAATGGATTAAAGGGCACAAATTTGCTAAGTTCATTCCATACAAATACTTGATTCAATATTAAAGTTTTTGGTTAAGACTTGACTATCAAAGAACTTTCCACGTATTTTAAATAAAGTAGAAATTTAAATAGTAGAAAGATAACGAAATTCGTATGAATAAACAAATATTGATATTCTGACAAACAAACATTTATTATTATTTTAATGATTGCATTCAAACATCTTAATTTACGTTTACTTTTACATATTAAAAACGAATGAAAACGTTAGACTTCATATTACATTTAGAGAATACATTGTATACATAATACAATCTTTGATGTAATGTTTGCCAGCATCACTAAGTTAGTGTGAAATCATGCTACACTAATGTCTTACACTTCATTATCTTCACCAGAAAGAAAGTAAATTTACCATGACATATCAGATGTAGTATTTCATATATTGCAATATCATGAGGGTATATACACAAACTTATGTACATAAACATCATGAGAATTGAATTCCAAGTAATCAAACTTTATACGCTTATATTTTATGCATCTTACCTTAATGCTCCGTCCGCATACTGACTTTGTACAGCATGTTTCCAAACCTTATGAGAACTTTGAAATAATTCTTATATGGTATGTAATATAATTGAGAGTCATTGCGTAGGTCATTTGTATATAATATGAGAAAAATATTGCGTACATGGAAGTATTTTAGTCTAACAGTTATAAAAACTATAGAATCGTGCTCATGGTAGTGAGAATTGTAATTTAACAACAGCTCCTCCTCCTTTCTAAGAACATGGGTTGTGCTCAAAGTCGGAGTACCAAGCCACCGTCAAGGATTAACATGCGCTACATCTACGCATTCGACGAAACCTCAAAACCAGTGACTCTCCCTTTGGGGCAGAAAAAAATCGTTCGTGTTTCCTCGAGTCCTGTCATGTCGACCTCCTTTATGAAGACAATGCCACCAAGTAGGACACTATCCCGTTCACCATCCTTTCTCACAGTGCCAGGACAGACGATGTCAATTATATCTAGGCTTACCTCAACGGATAACAGCGGGAATGCGAATAGCAATATCTCCGATGACGATGATGATATTAATCCCAAGCTTGATTCGCGGCTGACTCATCCGACAAAACTCGACAAGCAGCACTCGCATATGCGTCACAAAAAGGCCAATCGAAATCCAATGTTTATGGAGAAGCGGCGTCGGCAACGGGACATGTTCGATGGGTCAGACGACGATGGAAGATCGGATAATGATAACAGAAGCGAGGATGATCGAAGGGATAATGACGATCGGGACGATTATGGTGGTCGAAGTGGCAAGAATTGGGACAATATGGACTGACTCTAGATACTTGAGTTGCATTTGGTACAGAGCTCAATAATTTTTATTAACGTTATTAATTAGCATGTTTAATATCTTCGAAGATATAATCTACGCCTATATATATGGCTATATTCAAAAATTGGACTTCGAATCGTCGATGACAGTGCAGTATTTATTGAAGGATTAAAATATGTTCGATATATAGATACACACTCCCGCCAGATGAAAATGCGGCACTTAGAAATATAATGTATACATACATTTTTATTACTTGATTAAAATACCATAGCATAATTAATTAAACATTTTGGAAAGATAACTACATACATATACAGGATATTAGTTATGTAGAAAATACAACAAATTATCATGTTGTTCCCAATAGTATAATTGGGAACTTTATATTTTCTTTTTAAATATATATAAGTTGTACCTATATAAATTGATTTATATAAATGAGATATGATGCTTAGTAATAGAGCTAAAATAAATGCCGATTAAAACACTGTATCCATAGAGTTTTATAAATATGTATATATGTTTTTTGTTCAATATATGTTAATAGATTTTTCTGCTGTTATTTGGAATATTGATTTGTAGTAGGCAACTATTATATCGGGTTCATTGTCATATTTTTAATATGCAGATTAATTACATTTTATTACGAGGCCTTATTAGTCTACGCTGTTATTATTCATTTTATTGTAATTTAATAGTCATTGAAATCATTTGTGTATTTATCAGCTTGTCTTGTAAATATATTCATGCTGCACATACCTATTATATCACGTTAACCCATTTTTTTAAACATTTATTTAAAATACTTTGACTATAAAAATATTAAAACTTTTTTTCAATTGATTTAATGTGTTACTAAATATGTACCAAAATATATACAAATATTTACATATTTTCAATTTTTTTATAAATGATTTATTTATACCATTTATTTTAGCTACACTCTTTATAGCAAGCTCTGCTGTCTTACTGGTTACCACCTTAATGTGATCCATCCATCTGGTTTTAGGTCTGCCTGGCTTTCCTTGACCTTACATCACCAGCTTTTATAGCGATTTTTTACCTCGTCGACAGATATGACCAAACTTTTTGTCAGGGACTACTATAATAAAGAATTCCCTGCTTTTTGTTTTTTTCACTTTGTCTAGCACGTGTTCGTGTGTTTTGTGCTCGTGCCACACGTGTAGTATTTTCCTCCATCTCCATAATTCATCATTACCATAGTACAGACGAAATAGATTAAAAAGTTTACAAATTTATATTTATTTGTCATCGCAGTCTACTCCAATTGCTGATTCAATTTCATAAAAAAGTATTTGGGATTAATATCCTATGTGAAATTAATGTTTAGCTATTTATGGATTTGCTTTGTATACCTACTTGAATACCTACTTGATATATACTCTACTAATAACTATATTTATGCACGTCTCTATTAATAGCTTCAATTGTTTGTTTTTCGGGCATTCAATTGAAACTTAGATTCTAGGGAATTAACTGTAAATTCGCCGTAAACTACCGTAAATATACAGCAGTATAGGAGGGATGGAGGTTACTAAAGAAATCTCTTGAGGTCGAAACAATACTGTCTAGATCGCCCTGTGTACAGTTAACTATTTACATTTCTGAAATCTATATTATGAGGTCATAAATGTTTATATTTCTTTATTAATTAAACAGGAATAATTCTAAATGTTTTAAATGCTAAATGACAAAAGAAGAGACGTTGTTAATCATTTATTTCAGGTTCAATTAGTCTAATTTGGAATATGTCAATTATTATAATAATTACATTTGTATATTTGCAATAATGTATTATATTAATATCAATGTAATACAAATTTCTGGTCTTACGCTATCAGTCCCCAATGGTATGCCATTTGCAATGTATTTATTAAATCAATAAAATTCCATCTACTTGCGGTGGAATATAAAATTGTCTTTCTAGAAAGGTTCTATTGTAATATATATATATGTATTGTAATATTTCATTTTTTACATTTCTAAAAATAAGTAAATATTAATTTCAATTAGATATTAATGATTTAATTAATGATTTAATACCTACGCAGCTCATAATTGTGTGACTATGTAGGAATGAGTGTAATGGATTTTTTAAAAGTTATTTCAATGAAGTGCTACAGTTTATAATCTGACTAAAATATACAATAAAATAATATAAATGTGTAGTGATAATTTAAGTTCATAATTTATTACATTGTATGAAGATATGATCAATATATAATTCAATATATAATGGTGGATCCAGGGGAGAGTTGGGGGCACATGCACCCCCAAATTATTGGTGCCTATTTTTTTAAAGTATTTGTTTTTAACTTTTTGAGTGTGAGTTTCCTAACTTTAGTTTATGCCTCCCTCCCCACACCTTATTGTATTGTAAATGGAAACTCTGTACTTTTATTTGTTACCCTATGTAAAAGTGCTCAGTAAACTTAACATATTGCAGGGCCGTATAGCAGCCTATTATCGGGTCTAAGTAAAGTGCTCTTCTTAAAAATATATTGCCTAAGTAAAATGCTCTTTTCATATAAAGTTACACTATAAAATGATGTTTTACTTCGATTGATGCATATTTTATTTCTGATATATGTCTTGTGGGGCAATAATTAGGCTGCACTTTAAAAAATGTTTTATTGTCTTTCGGTAAATCATGTTATTACAGCTATACAATGTACATTTATTACTTCGCATCCAATACAAAAAATATATACTGTATCCAGTGTTTTATGGTACCAGCTGTATTTATAGTTGCCGACCTATATTATGCTCATTCACAATTATAAGTAAGTGTTAGTATATAAGTGTATATGTATAACCTCCATGAAAGGAAATTTACTTTGTTCCTTAGGTGAATTGATGAGTTCCGTGGCGTATACATGAGGAGTTGGTTGGTCTATATACTAAGTGGACAACATAATATCTAAGACGTTGTACAATGCCATCTGCGATGCTTTACAACGAATGTTATGTTTGCATGCAGCAAACATGGCCAGGAGCAAATCTGATGTTGCTAATCGAATTCTAAATAAAGAACTTTTAAAATAAATTTTTGTACATTGTCATAGTCCTCAATCGCTAAATTTTATAGCTTCTGATACACTGAAAACTATTTTATTGATGAGAAACTGTTTTAAAACCGTGTTCAAAATAACATATTTGATAAAATTCTCACTCAAACGTGATAATAAATTTGAAAGGTTGAAGAACGAAATTTCCCCTGGCGACATAATTATACTACCTACATTGTTCTCTCTTTGAGAAGATTGTTTGGAAGAAAATATTGAGGCCGAAACAAGATCACGCATTAGCAGAGTATCGAGTCAGATGAAAATGTTCGCCTTTTTCTTTGGTCTAGTAGTATCCGAGAGCTTTTTTGCATCGAGACAGCCTCAGTCGAGCTCTCCAAAAGACCGTTCTGTATTTGTCACAGGGTCAAGAGGTTGCAAACTTGGTCTTCGCGGTGCTTCAAAAAATTCGAAATAAGGATGCCTTCCAGCTCTTTTTGACAACAATAATCAATACTTCGAAAAAATATAGATCTATACATCACATCGATGTATCGTTTTCAGCTGTCTGGTTATTGTTAATAAAATTGAATCTATACTTCTAGCATCCGGTACCAGTGAACATACACACATACACACACACAAGCTTTCGGCGGAAAGAGAGGTCCTTTGAAAAATATCGGACTTTGTGGTCCAGCATTTCTAAAAGGGTTACGCGAGTGTATGCATTAAATATTAAGTTATTTTAAATTATTTTACACAAATATAACATTTGTTTTGGTTAAGCACAAAATTAACCAAATTTTTTTTCCTATTTAAATGAGGTCAACATTTATACTACAAATTAAGGTCCACGTTTTGGTCTATATCTCCCTGTCAAATGGAAGTCCTTAGTATGTATAAAACCGTAAAATAGTACCTAAAATGGATACACTTATAACCATGGAAACGTATATATGGGTGATTTCACGATAACCTAGGCAAAGATTCTCAAAAGGACCAAATTTCAAATACTTTTTTTACCCAAAACATCAATGAATTCTGATACATAATAGTTTGTATATATAGAATTTTTTTATTTCAAGGCATAGGCTGTTTTTTGTTTTTAACACTAATAATATGAAGATGAGTTTAATGAATACATTTCAGTCAAGGGTCCAATAAATAAACATGACTATGGTACTGATAGAGAAAAAATATAATTAATTTTTTATGTTTATTTGTATTATATATGTAAATGTATCAAACTAAAAAAATTTAAATATTTGATATGTGATGAATTCCTTAAAAATAAATAAAAATAAACTATAATTACTGTTCCTTATTTCAAGAAAATGAAGGAAACTTTAATTTCATGCTGATAAAATTAAATAGAAATTGACTTCAATGTCTATAAAACCAATCCTTAGACACATCTCAAGAGCTTAGTAAGTATTTTTTATCAATTTTCATTAGTATTGCTTATATTCACCTATCTGAACAAAGTCACTCAATTTGTATTGGAGTGGACATTTTGTGGACATTTATAAATTCATAATAATCATTGCCCAGTGTGGCCATTATACAAAGGTTTGGTAATAATATTAACATAATGTATTGAAACAACAAATAATAGTTAAAGAACAGAGTGATAGGTTAATATACAAGACTAATGAACAGAATATTTTTGTCCAGATCAGGACGTGATCTGCCAAACGAATACATAGGATTTTTTAAAAGGTAAATGAATGTTGTAGCTGTAATAGTATTATAATACTGTATAGTACCTGTTTGAAGTTCAAGTTAATTGACTCGTATAATATAAGTTATGCACTATAGATATCTCGAAAAGAACATACCGGAACACATAGTCTGTAATACAATTATATCTTTACAGGGAGACATTTTAGCTATCGGAAATATACTCGTTCTGCATAGTGCTTTTTGATACCATTAAGTTTCTGAGTGTTGAATGAAAAATGGCCTCTTTCTGTAATTTTAGTAGGATCACTGATTGTCCACACATTTTCTATTGGCTCCAAGGTTTCCTCAGAAGAAGCTGGCCAGACATAGCTCCCACCAAAGCCACTCTTCATAAATTTCACTACTACACCTTCCTCTTCTATGTTGAGGACTTGTGCCATGAACATGTCTATTGTTCTGCCCTGTTTGGTTCTGATAGCAACAGCTACGAATTTATTGACCAATAATTGTTCTTTTGTTGTAGTGTCACCTTCAGGAGTCACATCTGCATCTTCTCTTGTAGCATCTGAAATAAAAGAATTGAATTGTATTGAATATTTTTTAGATAGATATTTATTAAAATCAATCAATAAAATAATATTGATTTTTTACCAGGCATATTTTCATTCTGCAGCATAGGAGTGGGTAAGGCTTCATCCCCTATATCACCTGAAGGAGTCGCATCTCTTGTAGCATCTGAAATAAAAGAATTGAATTATGTTGAATATTTTTTAGATAGGTATTTATTAAAATCAATCAATAAAATAATATTGATTTTTTACCAGGCATATTTTCATTCTGCAGCATAGGAGTGGATAAGGCTTCATCCACTGTGTCACCTGAAGGAGTCGCATCTCTTAATGTAGCATCTGAAATAAAATAATTGAATTGTGTTGAATATTTTTTAGATAGGTATTTATTAAAATCAATCAATAAAATAATAAGATTCGGAAATACCGCCATAGGCCAAGCTACTTCATAGTCATGGAAATAGTACTTAGTATTGATTTTTATATAGTGGTATAAGCATACCTTTGGGCAGTTGTAACTTCTGTGATGTCCAGATTCCTGCAAAGCGTTCATTGATGCAGACTGTGCCTTCATCTTTTGTGCAGAAAATGCAAAAACAAGAAAGTGGTCGACTCTGGATATTGTAAGATTGGCCTATCGATCTCACGGCATGAATTGCCATTGTGCCTTTCACAGTTTTCACATCTTGAATTTTAGGTCTATTGATATCTTCAACATAAAAGAATTTGCGTTCTGAATTGACACTGAGTTCCTTTTGTGATGGAAAGGCCGCATTGGGGCAGATAGTTGTACACTGTTCTTTGCAGTAATCAAAAAATTCTTTTGCATTTCTCACCATTGCTTTTTTGTTTGTTACAGCTGAAGTAACTGCATGCTTTACAACAGCTGAAAGTCCATCTGCTGCCGACTTTCCATGGGAAGATTCAAAATAATGACGCTCTGCACCTGGGCATTGAGAGATGTTTGCAAAACTGTTCTTTCCCCTGTATTGATTGGCTGGCACAACAATCTGAAAATTGGATACATTTTGTGACACCATATTGCTCCTTTAGATGATGATGTGCTAATTCACAATATGTGGAAACAGCAGCAGCGTCATGCTTTAAATCCGGACATACTGCGATCATATTGACTGTATGAGTGGCTGGTGACTCATTGCCTGTTCCATTAGTGTAGGCCACCATTGTATGTAATGTCACCTGATTCTGGGACCAATGGGCGCTTTGGACTTCGTCCTGGTAAGAACACGCGTAATTTTGAGCGAAATCTATTATCATGATGGCTGAATGAGGGGGCATATGTTCTTTAGCTTCCTTAAATTGACTTTGTTGCCAACGAGCTCGAAATATATTGTTGGAGAGGAATTTCACTTCAGCAACAGTCTTTTCCACTAAATCTTCAACAGTATACCCTGGTGAAAATGACGTATATACACGTATTAAAAAATACGTATACGTCACATACTTAATACACATATGTGACG
>JAYRBW010048659.1:0-11291 GCA_036023295.1 Invenusta paracnida
TATAGATATACAGAATAAATTTGCATATAAATGTATCAAGGAAGATTAAATCAAACATAACAAATATTAAATAAGAAAATAAGTAGTATTTCAAAAAATGTATTAATTTGTTTGGATGTAGTTTTTTGTCCTACCCAGGACAACATTTGGTCAATACAAAACACCATATGGTTAGGAAAAGGGTACACATTTCTTTTTAAATAAATTCATAGTAGAAACGCAGAAAGAAAGGATACAAGAACAAACGCTGCTAATATGGAAAAAATGCAGCTTTATTAAAAAGCGCAGCACTGTATGTATAAAACTAGCGGTGCAAAATAATTTAACTTACTTAGTCAGAAATAGTGTATATAAAAATCTAATTTATCTTATATTATTGACATGTATATAAATTGAAAAATATATGTTTCTTGGAAAATACATGAATGCCTATTTAAAATTTCCAAACTTGGATGTATAAGAATATAAAAGCATCAAACATTTACTATAATAATATTATAACAGTATACACCTTTATACTAAATATTTATGTAATGACAAGTAATATTTATACTAAAAACACGTTATTTATCTCTTATAAAGCAAAGTCTATACTTTACTTATTATATATCTAAATATATATACTTTGTTCCTAATATTATAACTATTGCTTTTATCTATTGTGATAAAAATAAATAGCTGTCAGATTTGTATTCTAAATATTCATGCAGAATAATATACCAGCTTTGTAAGTGAGAACGAGGCTTCAGGAAGCTAACAAGGGAAATAAGTGGCTAGTGTATGAATGTACAGCGCTGACATCAATGACCAATAACATTTAAGAATTATCTTTTATTAAATGTACAGCCGTTTTTTATTGTACGAAAATCGCACAAGGTAGCCGTAAAGATAGGATTAATATCAGAAAAGAGAAAGCTGATTACTAAAGTATATCAACATTTAGTATTTATCCACTAAAACTGTAGTTCAAAAACAACATTTCTGTAGTCATATTTTTGTTTAATATCTTAATGAATTATCATTTAACTTATTATTCAGTTCCTTGAGCCTTTACATGGTCTGTCATTATATTTGTAAGTGTATGATTATACTGAAGTTTAGTACAATCATGACTTGTATATTGGACTCGAGTAGAACTACTTTTAATATATGAAATTTTCCACTAAATTTTCTTGCAATTTTACCATAGTTCAAATGTTATTGATTGATTTATGTGTCGATTTAGTTCAATTGACTGTCTCACTACTTCTATATTTTCTGCTACACAAAGTCCTTGGTTTTCTTTATCCCCCGTTTATTCCACAGATTACTCTTTTAAATTCTTTTGCAATTCTCTCATATAACCAAACAAAGACTCTCAGAATTCTTTCATAAATATATAAAAGCAATATTTTCTTTACGATATTTTAAAAATTAATATAAAAATCTTTATAATTACTAATGAGTCATTTAATCAAGTTACAAATTAGTTATTAGCTTCAAAACTATGTTAAAAAGTAGATGTATATACGGATGCATAATTATAAAAATATTTTTATTGTCCTGTCGCGTAAAGAAGTGTATTGTGTTGTATTATTTGTATATTCGTAATTGTTCAATTTTAGTGTTTTGTTTAATTATTTTACACTGCAGGTTGATACAATTATTTTAATTAATAATTGCTTATTAACTATATTTGTATATTTATAGTTTTAATGTGCTGACATAAAACTTAAGCTAATTATCTATATATAAAATATACTTAATTTTGGTTCTCAGTTTACAAATAAATTCTACATATGCCATTTAAAAAGGGGTTTTTGACTTTTTATTGATAAAAATATGTTGAAATTAGCACCTATTTGTTTATTGAATATTTTAATAGAAAAAACACATTCTGGATTTTTGCATCATATCAACGTTAATACCTACAAAAACAAATCCGATGTCAGAAATTGTAAATGTATATTATAATTTGTATTTGATCATTCATATTTTCACCTAAATGAATATGTTAACAATTTGGATGAAATCTTTCACAAAATGTTGTAATATTTATTACATAAACTAAGTTTTAGGTTAATTAAATGTATAACCTATCAAATTTAATCAGTTTACAAATATTATTTATTTTCGAAGTAATTAGCACAATAGTTATATTTTTATTACACAAGTTAAATTATAAGCTTGTGCTTCTTTTGTCAATGATATACAATATTAACGTAAGTTAAAAATGGTTTAAACAGATATTTTGTTTAATTCTCAATGTTGATTATGGCGGACCAAAGGGTTTAATCACGTATATGTCCCTTATTTATTAAATAAGTCACCTTTTTCGTAAATAACTCACTTATTTAATAAATAACTCACTTATTTAATAAATAACTCACTTATTTAATGAATAAGTCACTTATTTAATAAATAAGTCACTTATTTAATAAATAAGTCACTTATTTAATGAATAAGTCACTTATATAAAAAATAACTCACTTATTTCATAAATAAGTCACCTATTTCGTAAATAATTGAGTTATTTATTAAATAAGTGAGTTATTTATTAAATAAGTGACTTATTTAATAAATAATTGACATATACTTGACTGAACCCTTTGGTCCGCCATAGTTGATGTGTATAGAGTATATGACTCTATTTTCCTTGCTATAATTATTCTCGCATCAATTACTTGTATGATACACATATACCTATAGGATATTATAGGTTGTATCAATTGACCAATAGAATCGAAGCGTTAGTCGAATAGTTTTGCTATTCGTACCTAAGAGAATAAAGTTCCGAAATAAGGATGTGTTGCTTTCTGTAACTTGAGCTTTCGCAATCACTTGCAGTGATACTTACTGCATTTAAGATGTAATTACTTGAGCAATTATTGTTATTAGTTAGTTATACAACTACAGTTTTTGTTGTAAAGACAGTCAGTGGCCGATAGACAGAAGTTGCAGCACAATTTAAGTAGAGCAAGCAGCAGGTGTGAACTGACTGAATTATGTTAACTATTGGTGACAGACTCTTTATCGCGCGCAAATAATTCAGTGTAGCCGTTCCTACTCATATCTATGTGTTGGCTGGTACCTTTGTGGTGATCTGGTTGGATAAGCTAGAGCAGGTGATTGGCAGAATTTTTGGTTATACTCGGATAACTGACAATAAGCACACTAACAACTTCTAACCTATTTATATGCATATAAATGCTCTACCTAGAATATGTGTAATTATGCTACATGTATATAGAAAACGTATGAACTAGCTAGTTATCTTCATAGTGGACATTTTAGCTGATAGTGATGCACGAGTCATCACCAGAATCATAATATATATGTCTGATAGCCGCAAATAGTAGTTCCTTCTATCAACGAACCTGACACCCATCCTAATTTGCCGCGCAGTGTATCATCATGGGATAATAATTTCCCAACAAATATTTCCTTTCTTTCGTCGTTGTGAGAGAAGTATATCATAAAATAATAGAGTGGAAGTTGATTTTGGAATATGAAAATGGCTTACTACTCGCAATATCCCTTACATTTCATTCATCCTGGTGAGTGTTTTTTAATTTTTATAACTAATTTCTTTCTCGTGTGCTTTTCGATTTACTTGTGATACTTTTTAGAAGCTTGCGTTTCAAACTCTGCAAATATTTATCTTATCCCTGTTTCTTCTTTGAAGTGTTCTTGTTTAGCTTATTTTGATACACTATTTTCAACATCTTATATTATGTTTAGAATCCTCTTTCTTCGGCGTATTATATAAAATCGACATAGATACTATATTGGCTTGGTAGATTTTACTGTATGTCAGCATTGATTTATTTATTCAGCTCTATATTACAGTTATATCTTACGACGCAGACTGTATACAACATATCGTCTAGACACGCAGTCAATCAAAAAGACAAGTAATCAGAATGATACTTGAGTCTATTTTTATATCGATTAGTCTGTCTTTGTTGGTTTATTGTTTATTTTCTTGTTTGATGTTAACTGTATTAGCTTCTTTTTTGTAGATAATAATTAATATAATCTATTATACTTTTTATGAATAAGTATATGGCCTAGTGTTTACATCGGGAAAAAATCAAATATATAAATACCTATAAACTTTTAAGAAATTCATATTGAGATATATTTTATTTTACTATTATTCCCATTTTGTGACATTTGAAAAGAAATTTATGATATAATGTATATTGCTTCTTTTTCGTGTATTTTCTTGATTTCAGCGTTTATTTAAAAATTCCTGCATTACTTTTTGCTTTACGGTATTTTTATTTATATTTAAAAAATACATTTGTACTTTTTAACTAGAATGTCGTACGTATAGATAGTTGTTCTTTTAACTAGATAAATAAATGTTAGAGGTGTTGACTTTCGGCACTTCTTATGTGTATCATGGTTCATATACGGGTATAACTTTACACGTAAAATGATACATACATAACTATATAAATAATTATATGCATATTTCAAAATGTTCTAAATAAAACAACGATCCTGTTTCAAACTTATCATCTGTATTTTAACTATGAAACCGAACTTATAAAATATTATGTTGATTGTATATTGGTGTAGATTAGTAGGTGCATTCTACTAAAGCACAGGAAACACTAATCCGTTTTGTCTCTCCTCTTAGATGGACTATCGTACATACCTATACTCCTATTTAGTATTATATATAGAGCTGTAATAATATTGCGAGTGTATTATTAAATATATTCTACTGCGCATAGTTTGGTTCAATTAGAAATGCAGGTTGGTTTGTTGTTCCAGTAACTTTTTGAACCTTTTACTCGAAGGTAATTTTAGGTAATATTCTCTAATAATTTCTATATATGTATGTGTAAATACTGCTTATACTAATGTTTAATATTGACAGTAAAATCGTTCATACCCTCGTCTCTTTCTCTCAATCTACTGTTGAACTACTAGGTGTTGCCTAGATGGTTCATAAAATTTGTTATAAATTACCTCTTTACTCGTGTGTGTGAGATCAGACATAGTTCTCTTTCTGGTAGCTAACTCCTTCCTACTTTTGTAGCACAAATTGGTGTATGCAATACTGTGTATATCAAACCTATAACCACAGTCGAACTGCCAGTCATTCAAATCTCTTACAGAACTCTGCTACTGAGCGGATTAGCCAGCCTGTGCGATTAGATCGAGACTAAGCTACATCCCTACCAACATTTCAAAAAAGAAATTGAAATTTGTCGATATACCACTGATTAATATGCCTGCGTTTATATCAGTTGTCTTTGGTATTTAGTCGAATGCTTTTTCCATGCTGTTCAACGTCCACGACTTTGGTATTTAATTGGATAATCAGCTTATTAGATTTAACATTTAACTTACTACGAGTGAAAAGTTTATAGAATTTTCGAACTACATATATTTTATTTTATTATATCGGTCATGATATTCTTAAATTATATGTATGGGTCTTTATAAGTTTGCAGAACTTGTAAAATATTGACATTAATTTTTCTGTTTTAAATATTCATATTATGTTTATCAATAGATTTTGTTATACTACATAAATATATACTTTACACTTTTAATCTTCATATATCTGTTTTAGTATTTAGTTTCTTAATTTAAATACGAGTAAGCATTTTTTAAATCTCAATGTTATCAGTGAAATTATAATAACATATTTCCTTTGCTCTTTTTCTCCTAAATCCGTTCTCATCAACACTGAAACTTGCTCCTATCTATGTTCACATATTTTCAATAGTATAGCTCAATAAGCAGTTTAATCAGTACTATTTTTCGGCATAGAATTATAAACTAGGGTGGATACTTATGCTTCATGCAGAACAAATTTATTTGTTTATTTGTTTAAGACTTTGCTGTATATGAAACATCCCTTGATAAATCAATTTGATTTCTAGTTTTAGCATCTGTCTAGGCTCCAAGAAACAGGCACACCTGGTGAAGATAGTTGTGATAATACATATATTAAAACAAGGAAGTTGCCCAGAATTTAAGTGTAATAATAATATGTTGTGTTAGCTAATACTCGAATCCTGTTTGTCTTGTTTTGTGTTTATCTTCTTGTCATTTGTTCATCAACAGACTATTAATAGTCTCGTGTTCTTGCAGTTTCTCCTCTTCCTCAAGAAGTATCGCCCTACGTTTTATCTATCCTCTTAGTCTTATAAGACTAAGTTTTTGATTATGTAAGCAGGAGTAGAAGTATGGGGTGCGCTTAAATTCCACTTCACAATGTAACAGCTAGACAGATAGACGATGACTCATTCTTCATAGTCTTCTACACCCGGCCGGTCTGTTGGTTAGATAGTTAGACAGACTGAGGAAACTGATGCTTTCGCTGCTCGAGTAAATATAATATTATCGATCATTAATTTTCCCGTGACGCCGTTGCAACCAATTTTTCTCCCTCTCGTTATTCTCACTTCCTGTTAATCTGTTCCGTAGACGTTTCGAAAGGACCTACTGTAGCTGTGTATTCTTTCTACTCATTATTATATATACTTACATACAATTTTTGTAAGCTTACTATAAAATGTTTGTATGTGTGAATTGTTGTAGAAGTGAAAAGCTTGACTTTAAAGCAATCTGTTTTTTTCTAGTCTCTGGAACAATATATATATACACTCTCTGCATACCTCTGGTTTTTTCCAGTAAACTAGAAATTGGGTATATAGCCTAATATCTCAAACGTAAACTCTTTATCATCACGAAATACACAGAGCAAATATTTTTGAAGCTTGCTCTGTTGTCTACATAAAATAATATATTTTTTTTTACTTAATCGCACATTTTTTAAGCAATTTATTTTTAAACGTTTTCTTTTGTGATATGAAATATTCAGATAATAATTTTTTCTACCGCTGTTTGTGGTATATAATTTATTTTAGATATGTTAATATTGATTCAATTTCTTTTTATAGGAAATTAAATCCTGTCTAATTTGTGATAAAACTAACATGACGAGATTTTATTTGAGGTTAACGCAAGATGACGCGAACCAATGAAACTTGGCTAATGACGTGAAATAAAATACAATTAACATTTTAAAATATTTTCTACAAGAAAGCGCGTTTTATAAATTATGATAGCATCGATGTTTGCTTTGTTACTAAAAAGTCACTGCCATATAAGATTAAATAATATTTTAGTTTAAATCTTTGTTCATTGTTGCGCATGTTTTATTAAAGTTATATTTTACTAATCGATATTATGACGTAATAAATCGTGGATTGAGCAACGTTCATCTGAAATGACCCTTTGCCTGACTGAGCTTCCTCTCAAATAGCCTTTAACCCTGTTTCACCTGGTACACTTGGTTGTTGAGCTGTCCATCTTCTCTCATCGTTAACATACTATTTAGCTCAAAGTTGCAAGCGTAGTGGACTACTGCCGGAAATGAAGGGATACACTGTTGTAATATATTATATCATCAGAAGTTCTGTTCTATCTATAAAATCGGATAGGTAAAAAAGGGTGGGTAAGATAGTGTAGTTAGACGTGTATAGCGTCGTTACCACGTCTCGACTTTAGCCTGTGTGCATGCGGTTCTGTTATCGTCTAGTTTAGTAGCAGAGATACATGGAGAGGGAGAGAGAGATTATTAGAAGCCGAGATGGCTTCGAAGAAAGAAGAAGGAGGGGTGTTCCTCCTGTCCGGTAGGCGATTGCGTAATTTAGGGTGAACCAAGGGTCATTCTATCAATTTCGACCGGCCATTCCCTTCCTCCATCTAATTCAGCAGGCGTTCGAATTGAAGCAGTCTCGTGATCTCTCTTTTTCTATCTACTTAGCCAGCAAAACCTTTGCCTCTTTTATTTCACTGATTGCTCTGCATTGATTAGTTGGTGAAATCCAGTAGTGCCTCAAAAAGTGCTTCCTTCACCATTTCGATGTTTGCTTTTCTTCCCCGCACCTTAGGTCTTCGGTCTTTCTCTGCTTAAATGATAATTTTCCGAAGATAAAATAGAGTGGGCGGGTTGCTTTTGTTAAGTTTAGTTTTATATTCCACAAGAAGCTCTGTATTTCAACACATTTAAGTATATTTAGATACCTATTGTATACTTGTGTAACAATTGAAATGCTTTGTGATTCAATACTCCCTCGGGAACAATAGAACTAATGACTTTCTACGCATAGTATGTAGGAGAAGGATAATTCTTTCGTGTCATCGGAATAAGTTAAAACAAATCTTCAAACGGATTGCTCGTAACAAACCCCTTCTGCTATTACTGATTTATTCGATAAAGACGAATTGATAACTAGTTTCAGACACTATACACATGCTCCTAGTATACATATGTATATGACATTGTTGACCGAGTTATTCTTATTTATATTTAGCGAGATTATTTCCGGCATTGTAGTTAAGAGTGCACAATCCAGTTGCCTTGACTTATATATGTTGATAGCAACAAAAAGATATTGCTTTTATCTGCGTGTGTTCCCTTTAAACGTATATTTAGAAGAAGTTCTCAATAATGCAGGCAACGTTGTAATAACTAAGAAGTTCTCTCTTGATTCGCCTAATATTTTATTGAATGCATTATAAGATATTCTAAATTAAAGTAAATGCAGCTTTTTAGATATAATTAACTAGTTGTATAAAATAAACAAACTTCTTATTCTATTCTATAGAAGTATTTTTGTGTAAAATATATTGGAAATATGCGATTAATAGGCATAGAAAAGTAATAATAAACTTTTTCGTGAAACGTATATTTACGAAAATGTTATATTGGGTTTTAAGTTCTAATTTGTTTTTAATTTAGTAAGTATTGTCTTACTTTAAAACTTTAATTGTTTCATATTTTAATATTATTGTTTAAAATATCTTTTACTGCACTTAGTGTAATTAATTGTATATTTTCACACCTCAACTTTATATAATATATACATTATGTTATAGTATTTTCTTGATATGCTCTAAGTATATGTTTCTTTGGCACCAAATATATATTTAAAACGTTTTATTTGCTTTATTCATGTTATATGTGCATCACGAGGCGTATTTGTTTCTCTATTCAGGCAATACATCTTAATTATGACACGTTCCAATATAATGTCTAAGTACGTTTTTAGCGACAACATTTTTTGTTTCAAAGATTTCAAATGTGTTCTCCCCTTGTAACCCTTATCATGAAATTTCTTTTATATGCGTGCCTTGTTTATGATTGAAATTATTATTTAAATGGATATTAAATTTACTGCATATTGCATTGTTACACTTTTTTGACCATTAAAAGTATCTGTATTAGATTATTTAATAACACGGTGATACTAGTTTTTTTATATAAAACGTTTAAATATATTTATTTCATTTTAAGATTATCTACTACTCAATAAATTAATTATTCTTTCTATGTTAGTAGAGGGTATCCAGTAAAACTAAATAAAGTTAAAAAGCTCTACGGATACAGCAAATGACTAAAATAACCAACCCTTAGCTACTCTCATATTTAGATAAATTTATTTATTTATTGAGTAGTAGATGATCTTAGTTATATACGCATTACTTCTGGCATATCGGCGCTTTGCTGCAGTACTACTAGTGAATTAGATTTTATTTGGGTATGCCCGACTCATGAGAGCTAATAAGTTCGTAACAACTGCCCTGTGACTCTCAAAGTTAATAAAATTTGCTAGTAGTACACATAAGTAGCTTGGTATACTGATGTCTGAAGTATTCGGAAGACGATTAAAGTTACTTTAGCCATGTGCTGTATCCATAGAGCTTTTTAACTCTATTTATATTTTATTTTGATAAGAAATAATTATGTTAAGTAGTTGCATTAGTCAGAAAAACGAATTAATTGCTTATTATAAAAGCAAAATAAACTATATCACATTATTTTAGATATAAACCAGTAATTTTAGTGTGTAAAAATAACGATTCCCTTAGAAACAAAATAGCATTTTCGTTTCATAAAAGAATATAAACCACACCAATAAAACAATAAGACGTTTTAGCTAAATTGGTATTATTTAAAAAAATCATAGCGATCAAATTTTCATATATTTAATTAGTTCTGCATTGATTTGAATATTGCCATTTTGTTTGTCATTTTCAATTATCAGTCTATTAATCCATTATAAATCGATATTGATTTACTAGCTAAAATAAAACAAAACTGACAACAGTGGAGCACATTCACTTTTATAAAATTTTATTAAATTAGAGATTTATTAGAGATTGTATTAATGTTATGAAAAATTTATCACAGTATTTTTGCTTAATTTTAAAATCTCTTTTAATAACTTCGGGGTTTTTTATTAAAAAATGTTGCCATTATTTTTTTTTTCAATCTTGAATTGAAAACAAGATACACAACAAGTTATACATAATAAAAAACACTTACTACTTACTGTAAGTGGACATTAGATCTTAGATTAGAGGACATTAGGTTGCGTCGACAATCGGTTGTGGCTTTTTAGTTTTTGACAATTAATATTGATCCTTTAATTGTTTTGTGTTGTCTCCAGGCGACTACAAGCCGCTTACTATGGATTCTCCAGGCCCCGGGAAACTATCACCGACTGAGATGGGCTCCAGTCAACAACAACATCATTTGCCTCCGCCTTCTCATCACCATCAACAACAACAATCGATGGCTGAACACCAACAACAGGCCCTGCCGCCTGTCTCCATGATGGACTCTCGACTGGCAGTCTCCACCTGCTCCCCACCGGTGGTATCGTCTGACGGCGGCGGTGGTGGCTACTACACCCAGATGATGGCCTGTGGTGGTCCCCCTCCCTCGCCGCATCATCAGCATTCCTCGCAACAGCAGCTTGGTGGAGGTCCGCCTATGTCGTCAGGCGGAAGTGGTCAGAGAATGCATCAAGGTGAATCCCAGAGTTGTAATTCTTTTTAGATGACAAAAGATTCTTTATGCTAGTGTCGAAAACTATATAATGAAAATCTCAATTTTATTAATAACAAATGTATGTTTATTGTATCATACATATAACTTATAATTCTATTTTTTACCATATTTTTAGCACCTACTAGCATATATCCATATTTTCCGGAGCCGAACTAAGCCGTGTTCCTCAGTTTTGATTTTAGTTGGTTCTAATTGTTTGTAGGTATCTTAGTACCTTGTGTTTATGGTGATTAAATAAACATAATTTAAACAAATAGATGGATACAAAATGTATAGTTCGACAGGCTAGCTGCTAATTTAAAATATTGTTAAAAATGCTTTTCAATTGTTTAATTATTATTATTATAAAAAGTAATTAAAAAATAATTAAAAAGCACTTGCTGCGGTATAGAAGTTATTGTAATATTTCGCCAACTGGCCT
>JAYRBW010048670.1:0-32121 GCA_036023295.1 Invenusta paracnida
ATATTACATACTACATAGTTCGCTTAGCTTTACTAGCTAACGACCTATTGCCATAGGTCTAGATAAATTCGTTACCTTTAAAAATCAATGAATTTAACTTTATGATATACTTAATTGTTAATAAATAATCACGAATATGAATTATCTTATACATATAAAACTAACTGTACTCCTACCAATTTAGTAAATAATCCGAAAAATATAGAAACGACGATTTATAGATTTGGTAATCTGTAGGAGCTACTGATTTATATTTAAGAGTACATAATATTGATGTAGCGGTGGTGAGAAAATATATTTATCGATTATTTCGAATTGACTAATGACAATTAGGCTTTTTCTTATAGCCATTGAAACATTTCCATAACGTTCAGTTATATATGACGAATATTTGTTTTCAGGACCTACAAGCAAAAGTGAGATACCAAAATAAACTTGACACATCAGCATGGCCCAGGGCCCAGGACCCACAGGAAACAATACTCTTTGATTGCGCTGGGCCAATTGAGAGCAAATATCTGTTTGTGTTGGTTGATGCTATGAGTATATAAGATGGCCTGAGATTTTTATTAGAAACAATATGACAGCCACAACATTAAAACGATGTTTACGAAATATTTTCTCGCGTTTTGAAGTTGCCAAAACAGTAATTTCATACAATGGCCCAAGTCTAGTATCCAAAAAGGTTGAGGAGTGGTTGAAGCAAATTAGTTGTCGGCATTTGACATCAGCTCCATATTACCCTGCATCTAATGGGTTAGCTGAACGAATGGTCCAAACGATTAAAGAAGTGACAAAAACTAATATTAGTCAAAACATTGAAGAAATCGTTGATCGCTTTCTATTGGCATATAGAAGTATTCTCCATGACATAACGGGAGTAGAACCATCTGTGTTAATGTTCGGTCGAAAATTACGGTCATCATTCTATGCGCTTTCACCTTAGGTTTATAAGTAAGATGCCTAATGGAACATCTTCTGAGATTTAAGGAGACTTCATCTACAAGAGTTGGGCAATATGTCTGGTACAAGATCATAACGTAAAAGTTTACAAAGGGGATCAAGGTCAGATTAAATTTACTGGTATTCAATATGTACCAGAAACAAAGGATACACCCTTTATAAATCTCACTGACAATATAACTAATCAAAATAGTTTGCTAAGCTCTGGTCTTTAATAATTCGAAAGATGTGGTGAAAATCCTGGCTTGGAAAAAATCATCTCCAACAAACAGAAGAAAGAAGCTTTGGAGAATACGATGTACAACAAGAGGATGAAATTACGATAACTAGAAGGATGAACCCCAAGCGATCATGTGGTCCTCCTTCAAGTTTTATTATATATAATCCGCGACATTTATTATGTAGTGTATGTAACAACAGGAAAAACTGCTCTGTGGCAGTATTGGTTGGTATTACCTTTAGTCTCTTTTAATAGAGAGCTAGATTATTTTTGGTTGTAAAATAGTTTTATAATGGTCAAGATAATCTTATAATAATATAGAGTAGAAGTCAGGGTTTGCGTCTAAGTATTTATTTGAAGGAATAACAAAAGAGTTCATGGAGAGAGTCATAAGCGATTGTGTCATGAGAGGGAGTAATGTGGTGGTTGTTGTCTTGAGAGGCCGTGCTGATGGCCATATATGGTCTAACCTGTGTTTATCCTATGGGATCACTTATTTTCCAGAGATCATACGACGTGGCATGATTTTGTGTTTCTATAATACGTATAGCCTATATATGTCTGAGTAAATTTCTTAAAATATAAGATTGAGTTATAACACGTATCTTGCATACACAGTGCAATTAGAATTTTACATATATACATCTCGTGAATTAAGATTACATATAGCTGATTACTGTTCCTATTTTATGAATTATTTATTTTAAATGTTTATGTATTTCAAATGTAGATGTGTTATATGTAGTCTGTTATTGATTGTTTATAAATATAGATAAACATTAGAGCTGCGCAAAAACTAATATATGAATGAGTAGAAAATGGATTATTTCTAAAAACGTATTCTGATATCTAATACATAGCAATTTCCTGTACAGTTTTATTAACATACATACACTCTCTATATATCTTTGGAATTGTGAAATTCTCTTCTAAACATGGAATATCTTTCTAAACTTGCTAATGATATTTGTTGATTAAAATGATGCCTTTTAACATTTAAACAAGCAAAATTAGTGAATTTTGACGTTTCTTCAACTGTAGAGTACAATACAATAACGTATAAACGCTGAAGAATATATAATGTATGACATTGTCTTTACCAGTTAATATAATTTTGGCAAACAACTTGAGTGAACAAATAATTTATCAATAAATCATATTATATCAGGTGAAACTGAATGGACACATATTTTGGATGGGTTTGATGCAAATTTGGAAAGTTGGTTTCTTTGAATTAAGCTCTTAGTATTGAGCTGATCACCGATTTTGATTGTTTGGAGCGATGAATACTAACGTACATCCGAAAAAATCCTTAAATAATATAACATATCTTGCGTCTGGTATTAGACTGCCCAATTATCTGCATATATGCTCGATTTTTAATGAATCGTATATTAATGTATAAATCATATTTTATTTTCAATTAAACTATTCTTCTATTCACAAACAATGCTGAATACATTGTTGCATGCACAAATGGTGATATGTTATTCGATTGGAACATATTCTACACAAAAGGCAATTAAGTTAATATATATCTCAATAAAAAGTTTTATTAAACTTAAAAGATAAGAGTAGTAATTGAATAATGTATTACTGGTAAATATTTTATCTGGTCATAAAGGATAATCTGATTATCATTTGGTTAAATTGTACATATTTGTATCTACAATAATAATTGAAGTAATGGCATTTATATCTATCATGTAACTGGATAACATCACATAACATAATGCCCCTCAGCCTTTCAATTCACACTACTCCCAAAGTTAACGACTGGTAATAATAACTTTCTCAAAAAGACAGTTTGTCAGTCCAGTCTTGATCCGCTAAGTAGAAGGAGTTAGGGATCTCTTCCAACACTCTTCACATGCATCATATCCTGCAAATTCGAGCCCCTCTGCAAAACCGTTCAGTACACCAACGCCTCTCTGTTGGAGTCTATTCGAGGAACTTCGATAATCTTAGTAAGGAGCAACTTCACAACAGAAATGTCCTTCCCATCGAGGTCCACGTCAACTTAGATCGGATGAACATGACCATCCCGGATGGCTGCACAATACACAATCCTCTCCGCCTCTAAGCTTCATCTCGTCGATGCCCATAATTTCAATTAGCTTCAATCCCAAGCTGCCTGTTCCGGTGAAGGAACCAAATTGACACAAATTTATGACACTGTAAAATGGCTTTCTTTAAGAACTTTAAAACGGTTATAATTAGCGCACACCAAAAACCAATACTAGTTGAACCGGACAAAGGCTGATTTTGGACGTGATCTGAGAAACTGTTGCAAGTAGACATTGGTATATATCGTCAAACCCAAAAATCAATATAATATAGAAAACTACGGAAGATTACTAACTGACTAGAATAATTACTTACTGATTAGTGAATTATCTTTTAAGCAATTCAAGTTATAGTTACAAAATAAGACTGTTTTTATCATAGTTAAAAAGTATGCCAATAATTATATTAATATACAACTCTATTTAAGTAGAAATTTTATTATTTAGTATGGAATGTTTGTTACTCCAGAAATCATCTTTCGTTCAGTAATATATTACGAAATATTTACTTTATATCTACTTAATCGATTTCACATAAATCTATAAAAACAATCTTCTATTTATCACTATTAAAATTATTATTTGCAATAATATAATATAATAATAATAAAAAAACGTCAGTGCAATTTTTATAAATACTACGGAAATCGTCGGGTGAATATTAACGTGATGCGATATAATATACATATATACCGATTACGTTACGCGTCTATTTTACCGACATAATAAACGTTTTAGATCACTGAGACCAATAGAACATATTAATAACTCCTAAAGTGGAAATTACCCATCTCTGTAATTTAGACGATCGGCACCAAACGATTTAATATTTAATATTTAAAATTCATTATTCTGTTGTTCATTTACATTCCCACTCAAGGAGGACACGATCGACAGGATCGACCCCTCATCTGGTTCCCCATCCGTGGTCATCTCCAGATGCAGTTGGGCTCGGTTACAGTTGAGAATCTAAGCGAGGTCATCACCTTTTTCATCAGCATTACACGGGTCAGCATCCGGAGTCGGGGCTTTGCTTTCCTTGCCGATCTCCGAGCCAGCTCACCAACAATCTTCCGGATCATAGTCCAGGCTCTGGATCGTCTTGAGGTAGGTGCTTTTTGTTCTTTCTTCTATTCCCTTTTTTCTCTTTTACTACTTAATCTTCTTTCTTTTATTCGTACATTATTTTTCGGTATTTAGTTTCTGATAATTCTTAATTCTTTATTCATATCTTTGTTCATTTGGAATTTAATATCCTCTAATAGTTAATGTTCTTATTGTGTTATAATTCTATTAATTGTTTTCCTGAATTATTTGTCTTTTCTACTCTTTTTCTTTATCTTCTCTTTTCTCAATACCTTTTTTCAATTTGCCTTGTCCAAATTGTTTTATTTTAAAAGAATTTCCTTCATCTATTTCTTCTTCACAATTTTAAAAGAATCAATATAATACCATTACAATAGCGCTAATAGTCAATATAACAAACTGTAATACTTTTATTAATAAGAGGATTTTCTTAATAGTTAATAATTGAAGGAATTGAAGAAGTTGTCTTGAAATTATCATCTTTAGGGAAAGGATGCTACGGTATGTATGGTCGAATTCATGTAGGTTCCATAGTTAGGAAAGGATAACACCCATCATTAGGCTTCCTTTAGACTTGTCAACCTTTCTTCTCATAAAGGGTCCCTTTTGTAAGAGATTAACATCGATTCGTCAAGTCGTCTCTATTAGCTGTAAATATTTACTCAGATTTACAATTGAAATAAATAATATGTTCTTATTCATTCTTAAATTATTATCAAATTTCCAACTAAAATTATATAATCCATATTAATCCAATATTTTAAAATAATGCTCCACTATAATAGTACTAATATGTATAACTTTATAAATATGTGTTATTATTTATGTGTCGATAAATAAGTGATAAATATGTGTCACAAAAGTATTACAAATAGGGTGTTCAAAATCATCGAATTTTGGGCTATTCGGAGATAATTTTACATATATTATAAAGTTAGAGTTTGGTTTTATAGAAGAGATTTTAATTTAAATGAAAATTATTTGTCACTTTAAAATGTTACAAACTGTTAGATAATAATCGATTGAATTAATTAATGCTTAATTAATACTTTTTATATAAAACGAGATTATTCTTATTGAGCTCTCAGCAATATTTTAAGTTTTCGTAATTAGAGAAACTGCAGGTTTACCAATCTTTCTTGATATTTTCTGGGCTATAATTAAATGAATAAATTTAGCATAATTTTCTCGACCAAATATATATCCGACTATAGTATAAAAGTCATGTTATCCGCAAGAATATTTTTATCCCTGGGTCCAAAATTACAGCTTGATAGTCTTTGTATTTTAATATTTTTAAAATATGTGATCGGGGTGGATGTACACCACCCACTGTCTCTCCCAGCCTACCCTGCTCAAAGGGGTCCATGAAAAGAAAGTTAAGTTTCTTAATTTATAGCTAATTATTTTTCACAAAATAAACAATGCATACCTTCATCTTTGATATAGACTCAACTCAGTAAGTGTCAGCGTCTTCTACATAATCGTTCCTCGGGACCGGCAACTCTACAAAGAACTTCGGAAGCAGTTGGGAGTCTACAAAAGCAAAGGATTCTCCACGATCTTTCGCAACAAACCCGAGCGACAAAGAGTCGCTTTTCAGGTAATTTATCAAACTGGCGAAATGGCCCTCACGTTGCGAACTCTTTATCTGCATGACCACCGACGAAGCCCAGTCGTTTGGCAAGTCTGTGTCGTACGGAAACAGGAAACAATAAATAAACTCTAGGGGAAAATGACACATAAAGAAGGAGATTTAAATTCTTGGTTTTAGTTAATAACAAATTGAATTAGACATCACACATTTAATGATTGCATAAATGAAAATTACTCTATCCTTACGATAACTTTTGTAAACTAAATCCATATATGTACTATACCATTACTCAATTTTTGCAACTGACTATTAAATATTTCGCAGCATATTTGAATATCCATCTTCAGTATTGGTTGTAGTCAACAGAAAAGAAGCTAACCAATTTGAAAGAATTGAAAAATACAAGTCTAAATATTAATACTTTCCACCACAGTGTTACAATTAGTATTTAATAAAATAGCCATTTATAGCTCTAGTTTATACCATATATATCTATATTTTCATTCAAAATTATATATTTAAGTTGAACAGTCAAGAGAATTTATAATTCAATAAACACAAAAGAAACCTTTCCTTTATTTGTATCGACACACGTTTTATTTATATCAAAGTGGTGCCTACATTAGCTGCCTTAGCTGCCTCTATTTATACAATAAATAGTATCGATTCACTGGTAACATATTTTCTTTATGCAGTAATCTAAGGGGGGTGCCTATAAAATGACCAGAAGAGATCACAAGCTTCCGTCAGTTCAGTATGCTCATATAGGTTCCAGCTTGCAAGTAGATGGGGGCGTTTTCTATTATAATTGGTCTTAAGAGAGTGTGGGCTGCGCTTAATAATAATTCCGATCTGTGGTTGGACACAAGATAATTGATCGCAAGGGATGTCACAATGCACAAGGCTTGGACTTTATTATCTGTGATGATGGGATCACGAAGTAATAAATAAGAGCCAAGATAAGAGCCAACAATAAGAGCCTGAAGAAAACTGAAGTTCTAGTTTAGTCTTACCTCTGACCACCTGTGTCGGGGCTTGGCGATACATGAGTGATGTCATCGTGAAGGTCAGGTCAGGGTTGGGGAGATAAATTGAAAGCGTGAGTATTAACGTCTGCGCATTACATGTATGAGTCTGAGTAATTTATTAATCTTCATGAAGATCATTATATAGTAAAGAACAATAAGAAACGAAAAATAAAATAGAACGATTAGTCAAAAAAATTATTTTGCAAATTGTTTAGGAAACTTAAATTGTAGAAATCATTTATATCTAGCTTTAATCGTAACAATTTTATTCAATGAAAAGGATTTGTATTCGCTATTTTACATCTAAAGAGTAAAAAGTCACAAACACTTATTAAATAATAATAATAATAATATATATTTTTATATTTTCACTTATTCTCCATAACATGCTCTTTCAATAAGAACAAATTATAATTTGTTTAAAATATATTCACTCTTCTTGCTGATTGATTATAATTAGTTTTAAAATTATCAAACAAAAGTATTAAAGTATATAACATATCCTAAATATAAATGTAGGGAATATCGACACATTTCTATACTCGAGTTAATTAGTAATTACTGACTAAGCATATATTTATAATGTAATAATATGTTTGGTCAGTTTTAATAAGGTGCTTACCAAGTTTTGCATGTTTTAAAATGGTGCCTACTAGTTTATTAAAGTATGGTGTTTACTAAGTTTAGTATATTTTAGTATATTTTAGTTTTGTGCTTACTAAGCGTTTTATGGGCTTAATAAACTGAATATGTTTTTTTATTCTAAATAACTAGCAATTTTATCTTGTTTCTAAACACTTAGTAAGCTTACTTGGTCTTGTTGAGTTACTTACCAACCATGCTTATTCTGTTTTTATACTAGGCTATAACTAAATTCCGCTTTTATATTTAATATCGATTCTAGAAAACATTCAGTTCAGACTTTCATCTTATCCTGTTCTTCAGAGTGTGATGGTTACATCAGCAGTTGAACTCTATCAGTACATTGACAAGACTCATTTGACGGAAGATTTTGCCGGACATCTCAACTACGATCACACTCAATGGCTCAAGTTACAGAGGGTAGGAAGACTAGATACGTGGGGTGGTAATTGTTATAATATTGAGCTTCCGGATATACAACTGCAGACCGGACCAATATATGTTTATCTAGATTAGACAAATTGGACTTATCTATTGAACAAATTAATAATTCTGTAGATTGCTCAAATAAAGTTGAATAGGCTTTTATTCAAAACTTTAATATATTTATAGATAATTATTGTTTAATCTATGACATATTTTTTAAAGTTATAATTATAAAATTATAAAATTAGTCTATATGGTTTATTATGTATATTTCTTAATATGAAATTATATTATTAAATGACACTTAAACACAACCCTTCGAAAGCAATAGGTGGTATTTTAATATAGGGGTAATTTTATTTAATGAGACAAGTAACACATTTCAAGCTTACACAACACTAGTTTTTCTATCTTTTTTTATCTCTACTTATTCCGATGTCTATATCTATAACAATAGAAATCTTGATTGGCAATCGAGAATTTATTAGTGTAATTAATCGACTATCTCCGATTTATTATCAGCGCCTTATCTTCAACCATGATCAAGTGCTTTACCAATAGATATCTGAATTGATAATGACGATGATACTATTCAGTACTAAATATCACAAATTATGCAATAACTCCCATATTGGTGTATTTTCATTAGTGCAATACATAAACGGATTTAATCCCTTACCCGCACCGCTAGTTGAGGCAAGTCGTTTATACTTTACATTGATAATACTTTTAACATTAATTTTGTTACCTAGACATTTTGAATACTTCATGAGTTCTAGATTTTTAACTTTTCTATTATAAATTTTAAAATTATATTTCAACAATGAAACGTTCAAAATCAACGTAAATCACCTACTTTATATACAAATTTTAATTGATCATATCGTTAATGATACACCGACTTTGTATAACTTTATTATAGATATTAATATTGTTTTCTGGTGTATATAATACACAATGTAAAATATTATTATTTATTAAACATAATGTGAAATATTTCTAAATTTGAATTTTTTATGAAATCTGAATAAAATAATATAAAACAATTATAGTAATAACAGAAAACTGCATGCTACAGTAATAATTTAGTGTAAAACGAATTTACAAATAGTTTATCAACAACCAAAAATGTATTTTCAGTTAAAACGTAAGAATATAGAATAAAAGAGATATCACTATGTGGTATGGTACTTATAAAAACAAGCCTCGTGTATGCGTTTTTTGCACTTTGGAAAATGTTTAATAGTGTTTTGTGATACGCAACACATCGTCCCTGTGATATGGGCACAATGTAGTGAACTTGTCTATCCAGACGTATCTTGTTGAAAGTAAGTTCTTTGGATCCAGCTCGCTTCTCACGACGTGGGGCAGTATTTAACAGATATTCGAAATTCCCGAGGGATGCTTCCAGCCTGATTTCCAGCGGTATATAGATAAAGACATTATTGGTGTGCAAACGCCTTAGATTATGCGTGAAGCGTATGGATGTCATCGACGTGTGAGACTGCAAAAAGAATTGCTCAAATAGTACAAAACAAGGCAGCGAGGGGGATCACAGAATGCTGCATGGAGCCAGAGCAGATGTTGAGGAGATGGAAGCAGGGCTAAATACAATGGACAATAGAGGCAATAGTAAAGCGAGGAAGCTATATATCTTCAGTTAACTGGGCTCATTTTTATTAGTGCGAGATAACTTGAAAGTAAACTTTAAACCATTTTCGTAACTTATAAAATGAAACCTACTATCAGTTAACTTGCTGCTAGTAAAGGAATTTAATATAGGATTAGATAAGACATGATTTGAATTTCTCAAGTTTACTGAGTTTGTAACCTCGAAGTAAACTTTGAAGTAAACTTTGAAGTAAACTTTTAAGTTTATTTTCAGGTTACCAAACCAGTTAACCAGTTTGGTAACTATACTTTTTTTTCATTTTTAAAGTTTAGTCAACAGTTCAGTTACCAAAATGGTTAGCTTAACTGGTTTGGGGACTTAACTTAAAAAATGAAACCACCTATTATACTAAGTTGTTATCACACTTCTGTATCAATTGTATCTATTGAATATCTGCGTAAGTATTATTGTTTTAATGTTTAATGTTGTACAAGCACTTTAAACACCAGCGATAAAGTAATTGATATCGACGAGATGCCTGTTGAACTGCTTGAACTACCAGAAATCTAACAAACACTCTTGTCTATTCTAAATTTAGAACTGAAAACACATAATAATTAACAGAACTATTATTATTAATTATCACTGATTGTATCCATATTTAAGAAAGAGAATACAAATAGAGCCGGAAACAATTTCTTTATAAAAATAGAGAAGTAAAGCGCATACTGCAAAAATTTCAGAGTCTACACGCCTATGCATGAGGTTTGCTGCAATAATATGTTGTTAAATACACCAAATTATTGCAACAAGCGCTTTATGTCTCTATTTTTCATTTTTTATCAAATGCTGCACAAAGTGAACAACCTATTTATAATATCTCTATATAGAAAGAAATTGCCCTTAAAGACAGCAAAACAGTACAACAGGATCTTTCCTGACCCCTCACATCGACCTATGACAACCAAGATTTTAGGCCTAGTCGAAGAGCCACTTAACAAATATTCGTCCTTAGAAGAATCTTTCCGAAATGCAACGTTAGACAAAACCAGTTGTGTAATAACATTCACAGATTTTAATAAGGCCTATGCCTCGCACAAAAATAAAGAATATACTTTTTGCCTAGGGTATGTATACTCAGCAAAATAGCTCATCTTATCATGGCTTAGCAAATCAACACAACTGTCAATATCATCACGCCATATGAACCGAGCGAAAGTTTTGACCTCACTGCTAATGTATTACAGGGAGACATCCTTGCGCCTTATATATATGTATTTGTTATTATTATCAATCATGCGCGAGTCCGAAGCAGAAGTAGGAAACGCGGTAAGTTTTAAAATAAAAAAGCGTCAGTCAAGCAGACACCCTACACAGCACATTCTGTACCTTGACTTATCAGACGATATCGCTCTCCTCAGCTACAGCAGGCAATACTCACTAAGACTCCTGAGCACAGCACAATCTGGACCTTGACTTATCAGACGATATCGCTCTCCTCAGCTACAACAGGCAATACTCACTAAGACTCCTGAGCATAGCACAATCTGGACCTTGACTTATCAGACGATATCGCAATCCTCAGCAACAACAGGCAATACTCACTAAGACTCCTGAACGCTGTGGAGCAATGTGTCCTCTTAACTCATTAACTTAGTAGCTCAATTGACAGCGTCATCCATCCAAATTTGAAATTCGCAAGAGAGTCAACGATTTCAAATATGTAAGCAGTTCGGTAAGGTCAAATTTAAAAGACATTGATTGCTTGAGCATACGATATTGCTAGCAAAATGATCCAAATTTGGAAATGAGCATACTTTACAAAAACAAAATACGGGTTTTCAAGGCAACCATCAAAAGTGTGATACTCTGTGATTGTGCGAAGTCTGAACGAAGACAAAATAATCAACTAAAAAGATTGACGGCTGCTACCAAACTACACCAAACTACATAAAAAAACAAAACAAATATTCACTAATCAGAATATTTGACGAAGTTCATTTATACAACGAGCTAAATAAAATCTCCATCATAATTCGCATAAGAGAACTTCGTTTCGTCAGTCACTGCATAATCGAAGCTCCCAACACACACACATTCACACTTTGGTAGACCAATGTTCCTCCCAGACGTAGTCAGAGAAATGGAATTACCTCGCTAAAGATGCTAAAAGAGAATTTGGATGAAATAAATTGCAAAGATATCAAGGTAGCCGCATTGAACAGATATCACTGGAGATCTCTCTTAAATGACATTACCATAACCTTAATCTGAATTGTTTTTAGTAGCTCTACTTGTCTCTGATTGATTTAATTTATTACATAATCATAGATGTTTCAATGTTTGAAATTAATTAATGATAAAAATAATATATTGGCAAAATTACCATGAAACTGACATATATGTATGTAAATGTAAATATAGACATTGTGCTGCACAACACTTAACAAGTGTCGCTCTTTATAAGATAGCTAGATAATGCAAACTACTATTTGTTATGCATTAAGTAGATAGGAAAATTGGCTCTTAAACTCATATAGGTATCGATTATTATTATGTCCTAAGTACCAAAAAAAGGACATTCACTGTCATACTGTAATAATCCCTAAAATATGCTTGACTCGATTTTTTTAAATTTATTTTACCTTGCATATATACATATATATAAAGATATCTAACTTATTCATTGAAATATTAATTACTTAAATGTTTAATCAAGACTTAAATATTAAATTGGATTTGAAAAACAAAAGCGCGCACAATGAAAAACTCACTGATTATGCTGAAGAGTATCATCATTACTAGAAAGGCACTGGCGACCCAGGCGAACTGCACGTCGGCCAGCTTGGCCACTTCCGCTATCTCCATGATGCAGACTGGCGTGTGCGGAGTGATTACAGGGGAGGGTGTGGACAGGGTCGACGACCCATTCAACGCCGTCATGTTGTCCGAAGGTGCGTTTGTGTCTATGACAATGCTGGAGCGAATTCACGATATGTGGGATGGAAAGATTGTATTTATACTTACACGAATAGCATAGAAGGTGCAATAAAAAATAAGCTTGAGGTTAAACTATATTCGAACTACTGTTCGTAAATAGTTTGTCTCGAAATTCCTTCTTTCTCATTTAGGCCAACCGCCATAAGAATAACTCATTCAGAGAACTACAAATGCCTCAACATTTATTAGAGAGAAATCCTTAATGATTAAGAAATACATATTATCGAGAATTTTCCGGAGAGTTTAAGTTTGACTTGCTGACCACTCGGTCACGCGAGATTTATTTTGCTTTACACTGCGTGTGATAAATCATGCGTTAAATTAAAATCGATATTTATTTTAGTGTGCCTTTAGATTTCTTTCCGTTTTTTGTGTTCACTTATAAACTGTGTTTTTATTGAATTGATTCTATTCTAGTACAATAAATATTACAATATCAAAAATAATATCTACTTATCACATTGTTTTTATTATTTTATATGAATACATTTATACAGGAAACACCTCATTCATAAATCTTTGCGCCATTTATGCGCATTTTATGCAATTCTTTATTTAGTTATTATACTGTTGCTGGAATCGCAACATATATATATTTTTAAGTTGATATTTTTATATACTTTTAATCTATTCTAAAATATAACGCAATCTAATAGTTAGACAATATATAAGCTGGTATTTTATTTGTGTATTTGTTCTTAAAAAGTTAGTCATCCTAAAATGTTAAGTTACGTTAGTTAAAATAAAGTAGTATACTAAACATTATAAAGTATTACAGTAAAACATAGTTGATAACCATCAACATATTTGATAGTATTATAACATTAAATCAATACTTATTTTGTCGTTTTCTTAAAAAGATTAAATCAAACCCACCTATATAAAGATTTTCTAGAATAATTAAAATAAATTTATAATTATTATTTTAACTCGTTGCGTTATTATTGTAATCCACTTTAATGAGATTACAATAATAAAACAGCTAGCAATGACACATCAGTCCCATAAAAATGTTGATTTCATATACGTACAGTTATTGAAAAATTACATTTATTATAGAAATCGTAGAAGTTCATCAATGGAACCAAACTTGTTATATAGTAAGACAATTATCTATGATAGTAATATAACAAAAAAATTATTAGGGGGTATAATTTTATTCTAGTCTATATCGACTAATATGTGTGAAATTATCGATTATCTTTTAAATGAGCGTTGTTGTCATATAACGTTATTTCATATTATTGGTTTAACCCCCTAATAAAAATATCACTAATTATATTAATGGATAAAATGGGTAACGCCCTGTTCTTAAGCAGACTCTGACTTAGTTTTGCAAGTATTTATATTCCATATTATATTGTATTATTCAAATACCTGAAATAATATAAATAAAGACGCCAAAGGCTTGTTTTACTAAATTTTCAATTCATTGTAGTAAAAAATAATTTCATTTCAAATTATTAATTTGATCTTATCGTGTAGCTCACGATATTTATTATGTAATGTTATTAAAGTTATATCCACTAATTAATTCTAGTGTTAATATATATAGCTAATTTTTTTAGTACTTCTTTTAAGAAATATTCAACAAATATCGAATGTATTAAATGTCAGAAATAGAAATTAGTAATTTTGTTGGGTTGTTTTATTCTGCACTAAAAAACAAAAACATTGATTGTGTTTCTGAAACTGTGAAAATGTCAATAGACTTTAATTACATCAGAGCAGAAAAGGGGGAAAAGAAGACGAAACCACGCATTCTTATTGGTCACTGTATAAATACTAATATCAAATTCAACAAAACTTGTATCCGACAGTTTCACTATTCAATAAAAAAATACCAGAACGTTTCTAAACAAAAAAGGCAGAACACTAATGTAAATAAAGAAGAAATGGATAACATTCCAAAACAATAGTATCCACATATGTATCTATACGTATATATACATTTATTTCATACAGGCACATACATATAACAACAAACTTAAATTGAGATTCTTCAGGTTTATACAGAACTGAAAAGAAATTAGTGAACATGAAGGTAGAAAATATTTAAGTGATTAAGTAACATTTTAATTAACCATATTGATAGTAGTAAAGTTAAGGTGGTATCTGCGACATCCTTTATCCTACAATAATTGTTACGTATTTTTTTCAATGTTTCTTGATGTTTTATTTTCTATTTAACAGCGAATGTTTAATTTTAAATGTATTACAGATTATGTTAAATATTATTGAATGGTAAAACGAGATTTAGCGCAAATATTAAAGCTAATTAAATTTATATATAATTCATTTTCTATAATCAATTTAAAAAAAAACGAAATTAAAAATCTCTGAATTCCAAACTATATTGACATACTCGTATAAAGTAAATACGCACAAATTTTAATTGTAATGCAAAATAAATTTATTAAACTTGAAAAATTAATTTAATTAATGTTATCGAAATAAGTTTTTCCATTAAGTTCTGTATTATTTTGTATTCATTACTAATCATTTCATAATAATACAATATATTTAAAACAAATCAATATAATATTTACCAAAATAAGAAACATACAGTATTTTTTATATTTGAGAAAACAGAATTACTTGCAGAACATACAATAAGTATTTAGTATCAATTAAATGCAGTAATAATTATTCTCGAATTTAATATGGCTACTTATTGATAGGTATAGTAGTTTATTATGGGTTTCTTGTAATCAATTTATATAACTATTAACTTATCAATATTTTGTATCTAATTAAATAATGTCATTGTATTGTATACAAAGGCTTGCATTTATATTTTCTTCTATATTTAAAAGAATTTGCAGAACCTATCTATTCCAACATTATATAGATAATGTAATGTGAGGTATATTAATTATATAGGTATGTATAATAAATAATTTATAATTTATAATTTATTAATTAATAAATTAAATAATCATTTTATAAATTTAATAATTTAGAATTTACTATATAATTATACCGCATGTATCATATCAATTTCAGAAATTATAAACAAATTTTTAAAAATTGTTTTATTTAGACAAAATGCATTTTTAAAATTAAACATAATACTAGTTATTTCAATACATCCACATAGTAAATTTTACAAAGTAATATACGAATCTGTACTCATTTATAAGCAGTATAATGCAAGTAAGTTTTACTAAATATTCATTTAACTTCAAAAGTTAGAAAATAATTTGTATGTATATATAACTTATGCTAAATGGATCCTTTATCTCTTATCATCAATTTGAGACATGTGGCCGACATTGGGCCAAATATACATCGAAATACATAGATATTGAGGAAGGTATATATTTTAGAATTTCAAGATGGAAGTTTCAGAATGGTAAGGTATATATCACTTTAATTAATAAATAAAACAAGATTATTTTTTATAAAATTTAAGAAAAAATATTTAAAAAATCTAATTAAAAGTTGTTTTACAACAAATCTACAGGAAAATATTTATAAAATAAAATAATTTTCAATAAACTCTATCAATCTATACCGAAGCTACTCTACTTGTATAATATATGTATTCATTTTAAAATTAAAAGTAGAATCAATTATTTATTGCATGTGTTAAATATATATATATATCTTTTAGTAGTGTATTTATTAATTATTTATTGACAAATATACTTAATTATACTGTTTTTAAAGCTAACTACATCACATTTAACCATTCAAAATAACAAGTAATGAAATAGCTACTGAATTTAAATACTTCATTAATAATATGTAATAATCTAAATCGCAGTTTCTAAAATGAAGATTTTACAATAGAAGGATAGTTTCACATTAGATTAGAAGGAGGAGCAACTTCCTACCTGGCAGTAGTAAATTGGGGACGAGAACTGTCATGACGGTGATAAATCGTGAAATCGGTTGCTTCCATGTTTCAATGTCAACTGATGGTATAGACTCTCCGGTATTGAAGACAGCACACCAAGTCAATCAAATGAATTTCTTATTATTCTGCAAGTATAGAATAATACCGGTAGAAAATACATTTTTCATGAATTATGTGCGCAAGTTTATTGAACGTCATAAATGAAGAAAGAAGTCCATTTTTTTAAAGAAAGACTCGAAATCTGCATTCTGCTTTCTTAAACTTCAGTGAAAAGCAAATTAAAAGTATAACTATTTCAAATTTTTAAATGTCACGAATGTCACAAATATTGTAATCTATACATCAACCAGTCCTGATATAAAACAATAATATGCAAATTGTTTTATATTTCAGATTAAACTAAAGCGTTATAAAACTCATACTCATACTCAACATTACGATATAATTATGCGGCTTCTCTACATAGCATTTTTCCTAATCAATACTCAATGTACATGTAAAATAGATATACATTTACAATAACACCTATGTGCATATGTATTTTATGCTCATACGGGTGAGTGTATATGTACCTACATGTATACAGTTTGAGAGAGAGGGCTAGAGACTTCATGAAATGACTATCACACGAATCAAGTATTTGTAGACATGTAGATTGCGTGAAGAATATATTTGAATCAATAATTACAAACAAAACAATAAGATTAAAAATGCAGTTAAGAATTATATGTGTACTTTATTGTGTCATTAAGATCAGCAGTTGGTTATGCAAATGGTTGTTCTATTTATTTCTGTCTTTCTAATTACAACTGTATAATTTTCTTAAATGCCTCACAATAAAAATATCATATTGTATATTATTTATATAAAACATTATATTTTCCCCAGAAGAAATAATGGTGTTGTTATTATTGTATGAAATATATTATGTAAATAAAATTAGTTATAAATACAACATATTAGACAATGATTTTGTAACCCCGTCTTATTTTTTAAAATTTGTGAATGTATATATAATTAATGAAAAGAATATTATAACTTTATTTAATAGTTGGTGTATTACACTGTGTTGTAATGAATAAAAGAGACAATTGTATTAAATAACTTATAGATAATATTGGAGCTTACTGAAGTTATTTTAATTATGTTAAACAGTAGGCGATTATTTTAGCTGTCGACAAATATCATGGACAACAATTATCTTTTAGTAAATTTAGAAATATGGAACTTTATTGATACAATATATTAGGTATAGTAGATGATGAAAATGTTGTCATAATATCAGGAATTCATTATAACAAATAAACTATGGAAAAGAAAAAGGCAGACTTCGTATATTATTCGTGTAATAATGTAAAGTACACAGTTTTACCTTTAAGCTTTATTAAGTACTAAGCACTAAGATACTAAATATGTACCAATATATAGCTATAACAACTGTGCAATATAGTCGATTACAACCAGATATAGGCAACCAATTAGAGAAAGGTATAAAGAAAGAGTGCATTAATGTATCTGCTCTTGCTATGTATACCTGCGGTTTTTCAGATTTTGAATTAATACAAACCGAATATTTCAAATAGATAATGGTAGCAGAAATAATACAGGTATTCACTTTTTAAATAAAACAGGTATTCCTGTTCTTTTAAGATATTATAATTTTATTTATGGCGCTAAGTATAAATTTGAATTTTATTCTTAAAAAGTTTTCTTCTGATTCACAAAAAACATAGGAGTTCAAAAACATTAATTCAGCGTCAAAGTAACCAAAATTGCACGAGTTATCAATGAAGAAATTAAAAGGCTGTTAATACCTGTAAACTATTACATAAATATATACTAATTTTATATTTTTAAGCGATAGACTTTCTTTAAAATATATACCTATATGATAACCTCTATAATAATAGATATACTATATCTGTGATAATCTTTAAAATATTTTATAAAAAAATATAGTTTTCTATGATTTTATTTGATGATCTATCAAGTTTATATTTTATTGTTAAATAGAAAATAGAAAATGGAAAATTTGACAATATTTTATGCGTCTATCAGTTTTGCGAATATTCAATCTACGAGTAATACCCACTATTTTAAGATATTTAAATTATGTCGAATGTTTAATATCATGTCTTATCTTCAAATATATCTTAAAAATTAAATCAATGTGTCAAAAAATCTAAAATCACATGTCAATAATTTCTCGAAAATAAATGTAAATGTTTCTATTGACAATTAAAAAATGTACATTAAAATTAAGTTAATGGTATATCATTTCTTTATTATAAATTAAAAATAAAACTTACTACATGTAGGCAGTACATCACTTCAATAAAATATGGATAATTTATATAATTAGAATTAACATAGAAATACTCACCTTTATAGATAATAAATAATTCCAAAAATCTGACTTCTTGTGCTAACAAGATTTATAATCATATAAAAGGTGATACGACTATTAATATTCGTAATAGAATATTTAACTAACTAATTTATCGAGTATTTCCTATGATAAAAGAGAGCTCGTATGCTTCCAGAGACAGCCAAGGGCGCGAACAAGTTATAAAGCAAAATTAAGATGTGCAACTGTTGGAGGAGCTACCGTTACAAAATGAACTACATATAGACAGACTCGTAATAGATATGAATGCATGAAGGAGATGGTTTCAAGGAAGGTTTCGGATGTCCTGACACACTATACCACGATCTGGCTGGAGCTTTCCAACCAATTCAAGGTCTCTATTTAGTACACACAAGTAGTTTTAAATCGGTAAAACGGGAGGGAGGGAGGGGGGGGGGGTTAGTGCAAAAGGAGTATCGTGCACACAGCCGCACAGAACTAATTTTTGTGTCAACTTGGTCGATGTTTAAACCCTCTCCATGTTATTCGCAAACCCGATAAACGCGAGCGAGGAAATTGAAGTCAAACTCTCAACCCCAAGGAAAAGGCAAAAAGGAAATATTCGAGGTTGATCCTCCAATATTGTGCCTTCTCCGTTAAACGACTGCATTGCCATATTAAATAGATAGGTAGGTTTTATAGCTAGGTAGTTACATATAAAAAGTACGCATACATCTGTAGTGTCTAGGGGATATTCTCACTGTTTTATTTTATCAAGTCGCGGATGGTACAGATGCTATACGCACAGATACACAGATTGGTACTTTCTTCACCCCAAAGTCAGAAAACCAAGGATCCTTATTTCTTCGTAGAAACTTACTTGCCACCTTTTCAGGATGTCTCCATCCGTCGAGTTTCCTCTCGTCCCTCCCTTACACTCTCCCCGTTTATTTCTTTCTATAGCAGATGATATAATGTACTACGCACTATATCATAAAAATAAAAATCTACCAAGTAAGGTTAAAGTCTGAATATTCATTTCCCAATCGATAATATGTGAATTATTATCGAATTTTTGGATTTTTTAATCAAAACTGAAAAGTAAGAATAAATAGTTACAAATAATTTTTTTCTAGTATAAATTACGGTTGTAGTATATTACGGTTGTATTAATTTTACAAAATTAACCAGTTTATAATATTAATACTGTTTATTTTTAGTAATCTTCTATATTTATTTTTTTATTCTCTTGCAACATACTTATTGGAATTCATTTAGGCTCTGAAACGGATGCTTTATATTTGTGTTTTAACAATTCGTACCTATTTACTGCATGTGCATACACATATAATGTCAATCTAAAGCAGAAATATTTATTTGTTTATGGAATTATGCTGTATTAATATATGTACATATATATATATAAATATACCAAAGTTGTCTACTTCAAGTAAATATATTTTAAAAAACAATACTTCTCCTGAAGGTCGGGGTCGTTCACTGACTGTGGTCCCAAATAGGTAGCGGATATGGTCCACAGGCTTATTATCCCCTTCAGGATGTTTTATATTAAAGTCTTGTAGAATAGGGGCTTGAATGAGATAACTATAACCTTAAATATACTTAAGTGAAAAGACAACTATCTTTTGAAGCAGACAACTATTGTACAACTATATATTTATTTATATCTAAAATTATATTATCAAGAATGAATGGAAATCCTTTTTTATTTCATATAAATAATTGTGATTATTAAATATTTAACTACGGCATGGTCCAAATTAAGGCAAATTAAATATTGTAATAAGCTGTACTTCTCAATATATGTATATAAATATATCGTTATAAACAAAAATTTAAAACTTTAAGAGCTACCAGTTTTTTAATATGTGTTTTATAAATTCCTATTAACTAAATATTTGATAAATAGAACAAATAAAAATTATAACCCAAATCATTCTAGACAATGTTTGACATATGATGTAATTAACCTTTATTTCATAATTATTGAACTAATTCTTTGATTTAGAAATAAAAAATAAGTCATCATTCAGTTGTTTCTTATTGTTTTGCAGTTCTGTAAACGTAAGTACAGTATTTTTTTCATTTAGAATACATAATTTAAATCAACACTCCCTCCAATAACAAATAAGTTATTGCCCATATCCAAATGTTAAAAAATATGTTACTAGTCGTTAATAAATGCCCGAAATCAAAGATTTTACATTAATAAATAAATAAACTAGGCATAGATAAACGTATAATACATTTCTGAATAAATAGAATAATTAGGTGAATTTCAATTATTGATACTAAGTGATTGAAAGATTTTGCCTTAGACAATAATTATTGCTTTTATCGAAGACTGGTACTTACGCCCCATGTGTTTATTGATCACCAATAGTAAACCTATAAATTGGAATAAGCACTTCTTACTGTTAAAATACGATCCAGCATTCTGAACCCGTTTATTATTTATATGATTCCATTAACATTAACCTCATTAATCTAAACCGCCTAATATGCACACATCATTATTCCATATTTAAATTTGTTTTGTTTAAAAATACACTAGTTTATTTGTTTCCTACTACGATAGTAGTAAATCTTGTTAACAAATTATATTTTAAATACAATATACTATAATATGCTGCTAAATATTTTGCAAGATTACTTATTGCAAATTTGTAAATTTAATCTATAAGAAAGTCCTAAGTAGTTTGTAACGCATCATAATATATTGTTATTATTACTCTAAATTTCCCTATATGCAACGTTGGAACGCAAGTAAAAACAATAATTTCGGCATATTAAATATGATTTTTATTCAGAACAAAATAATTACCAATGATATGCATCATATATACTACCTATATATTATACGATACTGCAATGTTTCGATGACATACATACGTATGTAGACGGTTTTATTGAATATATATCAGTATGTCAAATTGGAATTTGTTAAAGTAGTAATAGTAAGATTTATGTTAAAAATACATTTCACATCATCAACATCAGGAACCATTTTGTTCTCAAAGTATGAAGTAAAAGTGTAATATAATAAAAATACATATTAAATAATAATTATATACAATTTACAGAAATGCGATAGATTACAAATTAATTCAAAACATTTACAGACTTGTGAGACATTTTACAAAATGCTAAAAACAAACAACGAATCAGATTGTACCTTGCTTGAGTGTTTATGTACTCTTGCCTCTATACTATAATATTTATTTTCTGCATTCCCTTATTACTTGTGTTACTCTTGATAAATGTGCCTTGCTCCGAAATGTCGAGTTTTATACAACAAATATAGTATCTGAGAACATTTAACATTTGCTTTTTGGTTATTTTATTCATCTATATAACAAATTATACAATTATATTATATTACATTATATTATATTATATTTTTATGTTAATGAGTTATATACAGTACAATTATATAATGTCTTGAAATATCAGTTTGAGATATCAGCATTTTCTAAGTACCTCTTTCAAATGATATAGATATTCTATAATTTATTAAGATAAATTTTTCGATTAAAGTGAACAAATAACAAAGGACCTCTACTGTATTTATAGTTACTGTACAAACAACAAAGGACCTCTACTGTATCTATAGTTACTGTACAAACAACAAAGGACCTCTACTGTATCTATAGTTACTATACATATATAACAAAGGACCTCAACTGTATCTATAGCTTCTGTAAATATATGTATAACAATATTGTACTTTTTTCAATATTAATATTTACATCAGAATATATGATATGTTCTAATAAAAACAGTTTCATGTATTATTTAAATATTAACATTATCGTTTTGCAATCACTGTATTATACGTACCAATTTTATTATTATGAACTGGATTATATTTTAATAATTGTAACCAGTAATTAATGATATTATTTTTAGGTCATAAATTATAACTAAAAAATATACAGAATTATCGATCCAGAAATGTACAAATGCATGTGAAAATCCGATTAAAACATAACATAACATAAAATAAATACATATGTAGATAACAATCGGCTGAATAATTGCTTAAACAAAAACTTAACAGCATAAAACACTGAATTGGCATAAAATAAATATGAACACAGTTTTGATATTCTCCTTCCCTTGTACAGCACAGAAAGTTACTATTAACAAATTAATAAATGCATGTAGGTCGCAATGTTTGGATGCGCTATTTAAGATTTGTGTTCATATTTTTGTAGAGTGGAAAGAATTTTCTGGTATATAATATATCTAAAAAAGTTTTACTTATTAAAGTATTAATCTTGTAAAAATAAATATTAATCGCCATCCACTAGGCTGGAAATTATGATGTTTACGAGAATAGTATACATATTTACATACATAATTAACAGTTGTACTCTAATACAACTGAAACCTAATTAGTTGTATATTTATATGTATACTTGAATGTACACATTTTAATATATATTTTAATATCTCCAAAAAGAGTTTAGAAATGAATATGCATGCACTAGGAATGAAACCTGCCGACAACCCATCAGAAAGAAAGTAAATTAAATTTTGCATCACTTGCACCAAAAATATGAATACAGCAGTAAGTCCATAACAAACCGAAAGAGAGCTAATAGATTTTGCTTTGCTCCGAGCGATATTTCAGTCAGATATTGCAGTTAGAAACCACCCGAGTGCATCAAATTGCTACAGCTTTTTAACCAATCAAAAGAGTGTCAGTCGATTGTGTTCCACGGTACACTGCGGGGCTATCTCACCCACTCGTATATAGCCCGCCCGTGTCACTGCACAGCCAACTAAACTTAACAACTCCAGCCGGCACGCACTGGGTCCTCCCGCAAGTGCTAGGACTCCTGTATCGGTGACAGCGTCACAACCCGCCAGACTGACCCTCCGAAGTCGGGAACAAACTCGACCCAAGGTTACTAGTCCATCATCACTAACGTCACAACCACCCAAGTCCACTGATTCTAGATTGTTAGCGCAGCAGGCTGCCAGCTGGTCCAACGAAAGGTCAGTAACTCGTGGACAGCCCCGAAGATTTAGATAGCGAAGTCGAGGCGAACAAGCAGCCATCTTAGAAATGCCAGTGTCCGTCAGAAGTGTGCATTTTGCTACGCTAAGATAGCGTAAGGTGCCCCTCAGCTAAATACAAGAAATACTTCATAATTATATCAAATATTTCATTATGGGAAACCACAAAATAACCTTAATTATTGTGCAGTTATTTTAAAGTTACTCTAAGAAAGAGAAATTGATATTTTAAGTATAATTTTATAGATTGCATATATTATGTAGTTTCCTAGAATTAATATTTATATATGAGTAATTCCGGGGCGTTTTTAAAGATATAATCAAAGATTATAAATTGTGCAATCAAACAGTTTTAATACCTTGAATTTGTTTTTGTATAAATTTAACGCATTAGTCATAAATATTTTACGTTTATTAAATAGGTTTACCTATACCTATAAAACTAGATATATTATAAATAATAAAATCGTACATATTAACAACATAGTCTACATAAGTGTGACTTTCAAATATTTTAGAATTGCAAAACCATCGTTAATTAACTATATTTTTTACTTATAATTTCAGTGCAGATAACATTACAAAAAGATATTAAACTAACAATGACGGATATTTTGAATTGCTGTAACTATTAAAATAACTATTATAAAAATGAATCTACATATATTAAATATTATTCTCTTATAAAGTGTATACATTAACTATTTTGGATTAGTTAATAAAAGCCAAATATAATACAAATACAAAGTATCTAAAAACGAACTCGATAATAAAGGTCCTTTTATCGTATATTCTTTTTTGGATAGCAAACATAATTAAATTTAAAAAATACTTATACAGCAAATTTTTGAATACTTAAAATTAGGTAAATTATGTAGTTATATTAGCTTAGCTTACTACTGTTTTAGATTGTCTTTATTTTATATCTGTATTATTTGATTCATCCTCCTGGAATAATTTATACGTAATGTAATTTACTATAACTTAATTTTATTTTATTATTTAACTCTATTCCATTTGATTGTCCGAATAAAAACGAGTAATATTGTTGTTCAAAAGAATCATATTTCCTTATTTGTTTATTAAACAGCTGTGGTATATATTAAGAAGCAAATGTATTTTCTATGTTTACAGAAATCCCCAGGACTACATTTTTTCTCACACTCACCGCCACAGCAAACTCCTCCAGCCCGGTGTCTGTGATGCGAGGACACTCACTGAGGCTAACCTCTCTAAGTTCCGGGCAACTATGGGCCACCCGCACGAGCCCTAAGTTACCAACAAGCGGACAGCGTCGGAGATAGAGATGATGCAATCGGCGACCACAGTGGGGCATCAGAAGGGAGAGTCCGGTGTCATCAAGGCGGGGACAGGCGGAGAGGTCGAGAGAGCGGAGGCTATTGGAACTGGAGCCCCCAGATTCCGCGGAGGAGATACTCGGTTGGCAGCCAGATCGAGGAGAGGTGTAGCTCACACAAGAGATCTGACTGCAACCTGATTTGGAGTGAAAGTCGTTTGGAGTATATGTAATTCCAACTAGTCATCTCCATATGGCTGCAAACCTATTATGTGGTACCCTTAGATACCGGATTTTTTTCATATTTCCATATTCCAAGAACCCACACCTACCTATAGTTTCAATCTCGGTAACCTATAGCTATTTTCTGTGCATTACATAGATAGGAAAATAAACTTCATATTACCACATATATTTATTCAAGTAGCTTACAAAAACCTTTTTTTACTGCCAGAAAATGTTAATGCCTGGATCTTGATTACGTTTCAAGTAAAATGCCTCGATTGATCATAATTTTTAAATTTGAATAATTTTTACAACACACCTTCTGCATTTAAAGGCAATTAGTTCGTAGTAAATCAGTAAATCGCTTCTGTGCTAGTTATCTTAGAGCATTTTAGTTTCAGATATTGAGTAAATGTTTTGTCATGAATGGAAGTATGAAAATCTCAGAAGTTATAATCACATAAACCAATATGTATGACGCGATGAAATTCTATATTGGCAGACTACAAAATAACTTTATATCCGTCTTCTACGATAATGCCATATAGCATCATATATCATATATTAATAGTGAAATAATATGTACGAAAATAGTTGTTATCTAATATAAAATATGCATGTATAATATGTATTTAATAATATAAATTACAGCTGCGAACTCTCAACAAAATATGATTAACATGTATTGTCTCACGTAACTCGTAACAAGATATTTAACAAGGCTGTTAATTTCCTATTAAAAATGTGAAGTAAATCTCAAGGTTATGAAATAATTTTAAACTGTTGTTTAACATAAATAAGTAGTGCTATTTTTTTGCTTTGTTGAGCGAAAAAATTATTGAAAACCAAAAGAAACATTGCTAATATTTAAACATATATGAACATATATGAACATAATAACATAGCAAGTTAGTAGTATACAATTTATTCCCCCCACCGCGTTTTCACCATTTTTCACTTTTTCAAAATGTAGTTTTGAGCCATTTTCGGCTTTATTTTGAAATAAAGTGCCCATTTTTCACTTTGAAATTTCTATATTTTTCTACATTTTTTTTTTCTTTTTTTCCTCATTTTCTCGACTTAAAAAATTGATGAATCTCTTTTTAAAGTTTGTGAACCAATGGAATATTATTATAATAGAAAAAAACAAGACAATTTAGTAGTTTCTTCATCTACTTCTTCTGCTAGAAATTTAAAAGTAGGAGGTGGAATAATTACATTAGAAATTAATAATACTGCTTATTTTCATCTCCTTTCAAATGCGTTTATTAGATGTGAATATCAGATTAGTAATCAAGCCGGTAGTAATAATAAATACTATTACTTTAGAGCATAACTTCTTCCAAAGATTAGTTCAAACTATGACTTTAAGAGCAAGTAGTAGCCAAATAGAAAATATTTCTGAATCAGGTACTTTTTGTGGTATGCTAAAAAGCGTTGTATATACCAAAGAGTATAATAAAATAAGTAGCTGGATTCCAGATAAGGGTAATGGGGATGCTGTGCCTGAACTAGCTCAAGCAGTTGCGGCTCCTACAAAAGCAGAATATGATTGTTTTATTGCACGTTTAAATAATAAATCTCTAAATACAGGATTTACAGAAAGAACAAATTTATACAATAATAACGTAAAAATAGGAACAGCATCAGGAGAACAAAGTTATGGTAATACTATCGATTGGCCACTTTATCCTCTTTTCGGTTATCTTGACCATAAGAAAGTTACTATTAATCTCTCCTACCAACTTACTATGACGCGAAAAATAATGACACAGAAATATTTTATGGAGTCGCCAATTCTAATGCCAAATTAGTCATCATAAGATTAGAACTTCATATCTCCCAAATTATACCTTCAATTTAAATAGAAAATAAATTACTCAAAACTCTAAATAAAGATATTAAACTCACATATCTTAAAAGAAATACATTCAATTTATACAAAGATCGACTTAGAAATTACATATAATTCGGAAGTATACAATCATTAGAATGTCCCGAATATCGAAGAAATCATTCATTTGTTTGCATTTAGAAATAAACGTTTATGTACATCAATTTTCATAACATATTTTTATATTTATTGACATAATAACCTCTACAAATTTCGATATACAAAATAATTGATATGTGAATAACTATCTGTCGATATCATGAATATTCGAATAATTATTACTGATAATATTATGCATATTGCATAATTATTATTTTAGCTTTGATAAATAAACTTTTTCATTTCTTTTAAAAGACTAATCTATACTTTTAGTAACAACTAACTTGGGTAATGCCAAGATTTCATAAAATTAAAAGATTCATTTGATAATAAATAAAATGTTCTTAATTAATGTTTTATAGAAAATGATAAGTGTGATTTAAACTGTAAACGAGTTTCAATGGAAGTTATGCGAAAATATTTTAAGCCTTTTAGTTAAACTACTTCACAGCATTATTTTTCTTATTTAAATTAGTGAATTAATCAAGCAAAATATCTGTAACTAATTTAATCATATCACTTCAATTCTTTTTATAGTATGCTAAAGTGTTCTTTTGAAGGAATGCAGTCTTGTTAAATATCTTGTAACGAGTTACGTGATCATATTTTGTTGAGAGCTCGCAGCCGTAATTTATACTATTATATACATATATTATACATATATTATATATTATATTATATGACAAACATTTTCGTACATATTATTTCACTATTAGTATATGATATAATGTGCTCCATTGTCATATTATACAGACATAACATTCCAGTGACTTGTACAATGGAAAAGTAAATAATTAGTCAACAACAGTTAGATATAAACTTTAGTTTAAATTAAATTAATTATTATATTATATTATATTATATTATATTATTGAACGCTTCACAACTTTTAACATTATTCGCACAAATCTATAATGCATGAATATATTCCATTATTTTTTATGAAATAAACATTTCTTATTATATTTTTGTTTTTAGTCAAATTATTTAAATGCATATAAATATTATTATACATAATATGATATCTGCCCAGAATTAAGATAAAATAAAAGTGTAATTGGTTTATATTGCAGAAATATATTAAGCTAATACGTTATTGCATACACATTTACTATACAGAATAAACTACATATATGTTTTGTTTTTTGCAATTTAACGATAATCACAAAATGTTTCTGTGCATACATCAATAAATATGTTTTTTTATCTTAAGCATTACTGCTGCCTTTTTTAAAGAAGCACTTATGGACGTTTTAAGTGGGACACAACGTCACAAGCTAAAACATAATTTTAATTCATATAATTAATAAAATTGTATTTAAAAAAAGTTTAAAAAGCGAATTAAGTTATATATAATAATTTTTTTTTTGTATCGTATAAAGAAAGCTATAACACAAAATATTGGTAAATTTCTGATATTTTTTTTACGTTACTAATTGTTACATTTCATGATCAAACTTAAATCAATATGTGAGAGATAACAACCATGTGTATAATTTATTGTAAAATAAAATATTAACCAAATCAGTTTAAAGCTTAGGTATTAACCAATTAAAACTTAATCAGTCGTGTCACTCAGGAATAAAATATAATCCATTTTCCTATTATTTCTATTTCAGAAAAACACTATATGTTCGATGATTCAAATTTCAAAACTGTACTATGATACATGATTATGATAATAAATATACTACATTCTAATATTCAACTAAGAATATTCTATTAATCAAATGAAAAAATCAGGTATGTACTAATTATTGAACAATTGCACAAGCTTATTGTTTGACATAAATATGAAAATTTACTTCTAAAAATTGATAAATAGAACAAATTTACATCGATTTATAATTTCTAAATTGTTTGTGCGTAAAATAAACATTTCTATCCATAAGTATATATATTTTAATTATTTACAATAATTAATAAAGCTATTCAAAGTACCTATACTTAGAATATCTATATCGATTAAAAACACGTGTATTTAGTTTTTCGTGTTATTTTTGTTACATATTTACCTTTATAAAATTATAAAATATACGTAACTCAACAATACATTAATTAATAATAATTTTAATCTGTGAACAATATATATTGAAAATAACCAGTTAATCATGTAATGGTAAGGGAAAATGCTTCGCAGCTGTAAACAACCACCTTAATCTCTTACGGTTGGATTAAGACATTCAAAGAGGACCCAAAACGTAGATAATTAGTGATTATTCTACAAGAGAGTCTTGTAATAAGTACAAAGCAGATCATAAAATTGAAAATAGTGAACTATTGTAAAATATGTTTACTTTGAACTCATTTGTAATTTATAATTTATAAAATCAAAGCGTATAAAAGGTGTTAATAGTGAGACAATATAATGATGTATATATATTGTTATTTTTAATAAATAATTAATTAATTAATGCTTTAGAAACCCACCTGGAAAACGATTATATTGATAAAAGAAAATCTTGTTATTTATAAATCTGTTGCATGTATCATTCAATGTTAAATCGTTTATCAATCAGTACAAATCAATTGACACCTAAAATTATTTTGCAGCTCCTACTAAATATACCATATATGAATATAAATAGTGTTGCAACAAAAACTCCACACAATGCACATATAACTGGATATTTATTCAATTAAAAAATTTGGGAAAATTAAGCATATAAAATATTGAATCGTTTTATTCCTTTGGCAAAAGCTATGCCTTCGGTAAAAATAATAGAAAATTGCCAACAAAAAATGATTCTTTCGTTTTATATAGGAATGCAAATATCCTATACATTCTACAGAATTTCCAACTTTCTACTTAGTGCTTGTGAGTAGAATTTGGGGAATCTTCTTTGTAAAATATACAAATATATCCTTCCATAATGCTCTAGTTATTTTCATTGCTGCGGTAGATGTTTGCAATTTGACTCATCGAACCAAATAAAGCAGTAATAACATCATCTTCACTCCATCGTTTAATGAGCTGTCAAACTGATTTGTCAAGACTCGAACAACAATCAACATGATTGCATAATATTGTCTGAATATTTCCCTTCTTAAACGTTTCTTTTTCCTAATTTAGATGAGTCAGTCACAGTCATCCGCAGAGTACAGCTCAAGTAATCATAGTTTTAGGCAGTTATCGAATAACTCAGCGGTTACTTTTTATGCGTTAATCATCTAGTCTCTTAGTTATAACTTTTTTAAATGTTTGATCTTTCTCTAAAAAGCAACTTATCTTAGTATATTATCATATGCAAACCATGTCTCATAATAATATAATATTTTTTGTCAGAAAGCATTTGCTGACGTAATCTTTTACGCCAATATTAGTTTATGGTCTGATTTACGATAGCATTCACTAAGTGAATAATACATAGTATAGGTATATAAATTATTTACAATATGATTGCATTCTAAGTGCTGTTTAAAAATTAAATAGGTAAATAGCCATAATGAATCGAATATTATTTATGCGTCTATTTAACCGACATAATAAGCTTGTTATGTATTAGTCCGTCAATGTCATGAGCAGAGTGTGTTCTGGCACATTATTGTTGCTTTATAAATTAGTGAATTGTAATCTGACAATCATACTGGTTTAAAATAGTGAATTTAGTTCATCCGGCTATATTGAAAATTCAAACGTTTTATAAAATGACTAAATTGAAAAATTTAACACAATTGCGGCATAATCAGGTGTATAGTATAAGGATTCGAATGATACCAGCAGAATAGATTACACATATCGGATCTAATGCTAAGTCTAATAGAACATTTAGTATGTTCTCAAAAAATCTAACCAAATATACAGCTCCCTCACTCACACAAATTGCCCAGGTCAGCATAATAATCTTTATTCTAAATACGTTTGATTATTTCAGCTTATTTGTTATCTGTATCGTGATCCTCTGTTCCTTTGTATAAAATATAAATATATACTGAAAGACATACATATTAGACGATGCGGTAGCATCGTCAAGCCAAGAACAAGAGCGTCAGCAATTAGCTTGAGAGATGCTAACAGCTCTAGTCATTAAAGCTAATGAGAATAAGCCCATTTTTAACCGCTAATAAATCAGGCTAGAATGCATTAAAAAGCTAATTTTTGGTATCAGCGTAATCACCAAGCGCTAAGGAACAAAATGCACCTAATATAAACTTTTAAAAGGGTTTCTAAATATATTTTTTAAATGGATCAATTTTGATGAAAAATTGTTTCTTCTAACTAATTTTTTTTCCTATTTTTGTTAGCCATGTTGATTGATATTGACATTTTATCGGAAAATACATTGTCGCCCTAGTGCAGAACTCACAATTAAGCTAATTGTCAATTAAGTTGGGAGTTAATTGCCAACTCTGGTGTGCAGAAGTTAAAAATAAGTTAATTGACAGTTAAAATTTACTTGGCAATTAAATTTTATAATGCAATATTTAACTCCCAACTGTTGGGAATTAAGTATATGTTAATTTATGGATTTTAATGATTAGTGAAATTTAATTCAAGAAAACTACTAATCTGGTTGACGACGCTATACAAGTACTTATATCTATGCTCTGTTTGTTATTGCTAAATTTCGTCATGGATGTGATTGATATAATTAATGTAGTTGAAAATGACAGACTACCGCCAATTCGATTGCTGAGAGATCGTATCAATCCATTGAATTTTTACTCCGATGACGAATTTCGTACCCGGTTTAGACTCCGAAAAGATTCT
>JAYRBW010048671.1:0-11290 GCA_036023295.1 Invenusta paracnida
ATTGAAAGTAGTATTTTTAAATTGCTTTATTTTGTTCAATATAAACTTGTTTTGAAAACATTTAAATCACTGTATAAACTACTGTTTACAAGCTTTATTCTCATATATAATAGTATCACAGGTTATATAACTGATCTTACCATAAAGCGTTCTAAAAAATAGCGGTATTTTTCGACAATTTAACGTTTTGTGACAGAAAAAAAATAAGCGCATTTAAAAAAGATACTATCTTTCCGTATCGTAATTATTTTAGCACACTAAAACAAATATATTATTAAAGAGTGGTTTTCGCTCGTTAAAATGATATATGATGACCAAAACATTAAAAATATTTCCTGCTTTAAATATAGTAAATCATTTTTGATTGTTGAATATCTTTTTTGCGCGTTCTTTGATGCTTTTAAGTTTTATATCATTATAAAGATTGAAATGTTGCCTTCCAGTTTATTTTAGTTTCATTAGCATCAAGATAAGCGCAATTTTTTTATATTATTTTCAAAACCGAATCATTTTTGCTATTATCAACTTTGTTTTAAAAAAATAGCAAATTTTGCCGCCAATTTTGATTTAGTAAACGTTAAATGACAAATGTAAATGAATAAGAAGTGTTAGATGATTATCAAATAAATTAGAGCGTACATTTAAATGTATTATTTACAATATTTTATACATAGGTTATTAATTGAAACTATTTAAAGGTTATCAGTATTTTGTAATACTTATATGAACCGTTTTTTGCAATTGACTAATACTAATAGCTCGGTTAACATTTATTCTTACCTTTTCCATATGATAATCGGTAATCAGCTCACAGGTATCTCCATGCTTAAATGTGACCGATTAGTTTGTAATACTTGTACACGTTATTTATCCCGAAATTTTTCTTCTTAATTATTTGATCTTTATGGTATAATTTATGATATCAGGGATCTCGTTCACCACTAAAAATATATATTATTAAAAGCAGACCCACTAGGGGTTAATTAAAGTGATATAATTAACTTGTAAATAAAATTGCATCGGGGTGGACCACTCGCACATATTTAAAAAATAGAAGTACCTCCACACAAAATTTGAAAAGTTTAATGCATTAAGCATTTTCAATTTAAAGGCCATTTCCTAATTTTTTACATTTCAAGGTTTGTATTGAATTGTTTTAATTATTTTTTTCATTATTATAAGATATTCCAGTATCATAACGTTATCAAATTAAAACAGGTATTTACCATATTCCTTATATACGAATATATATATTCCAGTAAACATAATAAAAACGTGTATGTTCATGTTTAAATAACGTATGTATATACAATGTATATATACAATAAAAGTAAGCCATCAATAAATATAAAATATACTTGATAAGACATGTTAGATAAAACATAGCATAGCGGAGTAAGAAAATTGTAGCTCAGACAGCCGACCACTCTCTGTGGATTATGATCAGTGCCGGAGAGCGAGATGGTACAATTAGAAAACAATGAGATAATGAGGAAGGCCCATATTGGAAGACGATAAAATATATAGTGACCACTTATATGTATATAAAAAAAGTAAGGACTCTTGCAAAACAATAAAAGACATCAATAAATATAACATATACTTGATGAATCAGGTTAGATAAAACCTAGCATAGCGGAGTAAGAAAATTGTAGCTCAGACAGCCGACCACTCTCTGTGGATTATGATCAGAGCCGGAGAGCAAGATGGTACAATGAGATAATGAGGAAGGCCCATTGGAAGACGATAAAATATATAGTGACCACTTATATGTATATAAAAAAAGTAATGACTCTTGCAAAACAAAAAAAGACATCAATAAATATAACATATACTTGATGAATCAGGTTAGATAAAACCTAGCATAGCGGAGTAAGTAAAGTGGAGCTCAGACAGCCAACTACTCTCTGTCGATTATGATCAGAGAGCCGGAGAGCGAGATGGTACAATTTGGAGACAATGTGATAATGAGGTAGGCCCATTGGAAGACGTTATCTACTCATCGTCATCATCCAACACATGCAGGTGGCCCAACCGGTAGTCCGTATACAGGGCATAGGAATATTTTTCAAGACTGTCGTCGTCATCAAATTTAACACTAAACATAGTTTTTAAAACATCCGTTGGAGAGTTAATCTTTTCTAACACTATTCCTTCCCACCAGTCCTCATCTCCGTCTGGGTGCTCGAACATAAGCTCGATCTTGCTCCCGACTAAATTGGGCAGTACGTCTTCTCCCTTCTTCTTCCCCTCCTTGACCAGCAGGTTTGATTGGCAGATGTCGTCCACCCTTGTTTGCCGACTGTCTCGGTCAGTGATGACAAATTGTGCCTCCATTGGTCGAGGAACAAGCTGGCCAAGGACCTCTCGTAGATTCGTCACTAGTTGTGGTAGACGCTTTGCTACGTTCTTCTCTGTTGCATACAGTAGGGAAGGTGGCTTGGGCTTGAAACCTTCAATTAAAATTATTAAAAAAACAAGAGAGATAAATATGAGCAGCTTTGAAAATATAGATAATGCGGTTGGTAGACTATTACAAATTTGAATAATACTATACACTTAAAACATGAGCCAATATGACATAGAATACATAATATATGTATATATAGGACATGAAACAAATTTTCAAAAAAAGGATGTTTAGTCTAAGCAAAATAAATAATGGAATTTTGTCTACAGAAAGAAGAGCCGTCATTAGTGTTGCAATATCATACTAAGTAACAAGAAACAGTAATGAATATTGTAAAATACTGTAATTTCGACAACAAATATATTCAGCTTTATTATATGAATCTTAAAAAATCAGTATTTCCGGCGAAATAAGTTTAACTGTACTTTAAAATTGAAGAACGCTGTTTCAAACTTACCACTCGCTGTATGGTATTGGAGCTGTGCTTTAACCGCAGCCAAACGATCGCCAGGAGGAAGGGAATTTAGTGAGGTCTGCATTAATTCGAGTGTCCTGACACCCCCGTTCTGTGCGCACTTATTGACAGCTTCCAAAAGACGGGCTGCTTTTCTAGTATCCCCTTTGGCCTTCGAAAGTCCACGATTTTCCATTATTTAAATGCGTTGTTGCTTTACTGCTGAGGCATTATCTTTCCACCTAATATGAAACAAATAATAAAGGAGATTGTTAAATAAATAAAAAATTATACATATATAAAATATTTTTTAAGAATGTTAACAAGTTAATTCTCAACTTAGTTGATCTTAACAATATCATTAAGTTAGAAGATACTTCCAGAAGACATCCAGTAACATTAATAGATTTTTCATGAATATAGATAAAAAGTCATATGCTACGGGTTTCATTTCTTACACATTACATGCAATAGTACAAAAATACACACCTCTTCTCCATGACAGGACCCAATTTAGTAGCGGCGTCCATATAGGCACAGCGGGTGTCCTCGTCCTTGTCTGCGAACCATTCCAGAGTCTTGTTCTTTGGGAGGAGCAAAGTGGCTTCGCGGTGGAGATGGGTCATAGAGGGTTTGTCCTGAATTGATTTCCCGTGTACACCAAAGGCACCCTCGCCAAGCATATTGTGCTTCGGGGCCTTTTTCACTTCTGCCTCCCTGGCCTCACTGAGCTCTGTCAGTTTCCCGCCGGCTAGATGGTCAGCTAACTGCCGTCGAATCAGCGGAATCCAACTGCTGATTATCATCTGTTGAAAGTGTGACAACAATTATTTTGCAAAATATAAGTAGACAAGGAAAATAAACAAAAATCACAAATCATCATATACTGCCCTAGTAACAGATATACAGTACCTACCATCATATTATCTGAAAGGACGGAAAGAAAGACGACAAACATATCATTTTTAAAACTCATATTAATATGAAAATAAAACACTTATATTACTTTTCATTTAGGTAAATAATTTGATTGACAGTGAATTACAGAATATATCAGTTATGTAATGTTAAATATAAAGACAGTTATGACATTTTGAAATATTGCGACAAAATATTAATGTATAGAAAAAATTGCGCCGGCCAGGAATCGAACCCAGGTTACTTGCGTGATACGCAAGTACTCTACTAATGAAGTACCAGCGCTCAAAATTTATTAAAGTCGCAAGCAAGTTTTTAATTGCTAATTTCAAAATCTCTTTGTCAAATAAACGAAATAAAAAAAACTGAACTGGAACTCAGAAATACAGTATAACTTTGTAGCAACATAGCATATTAATGGGGGGAAAGTACCATTATAAAACAAAACAATAACAAAAACAAAGCAACTTAACTGAAACAAACTGAACCAAACTCTATGAGTAATCACCCTCAAAGCCTCGCTAGCCAAATTGTCTGCTTGGTCGTCAACGGTCGATCGCAGAAGCGTGAATAGCTCCTCGTCACCACGAAGACAGGTGGCGTGGAGATCTCCAAACGGACCAGCTAGCGTTTCAATTTGGCAGTGACGGCTCTTGGAGCTGATGTGAAGGCACCAGTCGAGTAAGATTTCGTAACGTCCATTCATGTCCAGAATAGAGACTTGACTTGGAGGTTGCAGAAGAAGAAACCACAAAGGGCGGATCACCAAGAAGTCGAGCATACCTAACGCCCGACAGCCTGCCATAACGATTTCGGAATTAACATCGGCTAGAACCGCAAGAAGAAGGCGATTGGGGGAAGGGAAGATGGCCAAGAAGTCTATGATGTCCTGCTGGTGGTAGAACAGGGCGGCACCGTTGGGGAAATAAACATATTCCCTACTCCCTCGGAAATCCTGCAGTGGAGAAGTAGTATACAATTAGTAAATGCTACAACGTATCTGTGATTCATGCAACACTAGACTGGTCATTATGAATATTTAACAGTTCAAGAGAAAATCATATTAATAATCATAATACATTTTAATTTTTCCAAACAATAATTGACATTTATAATATGATAATACACAAATGGAAATATACATTTTCAAACATTAATTAGCAAAACTATAAACATAAACTGGTACAGCATGTTAATGGTTGTTCTTTTTTACAGTTTAATTGGAAACATATATTCATTAAAATATTTAAAGTTCCACCTATTACAACACAGTGGTTTCAAATTGCATATTGATGTAAGATTTATAATATTGGTAATAATAATGAAATTAAGCAGTATACATTTACCATAAAAAATACAATTTTAGTTGTCACACATTGTATATATGTCCTAACAAAATATCTACCAACTAAAAACATATTACTCTACTCACCTGCAGTAAGCGCTTCCTATTCCTCGACTGAAGAAAATAGGCGAAGTCTCCGCCTTGTCCGCTCTGCTCGTTTCCTAGATGGTGGAGAGCCTTCGCGGCGGTGCGGATAGTGCGGACAACAGCCGACTCACCCTTTCCTGTAAAGAAACCGGGTAAAGCAGCAGACCCTAGGAATCCCCGAGGCACAACAATTCTTTCCCAGTCGCGGAGAATTTTGTCTGACGTCGAGGCTGCATTCATAATAAAGTGCATTCCGCAGAATAGCACTAAAACAGGGGCGAATAACATAAATATAATATGACGCATAACATGCGTTAAAAAACAATAAAACTGCATACACTAAAGTTGGAAAGCTTAAATAGGCCTAATCGAAAACTGCATCACATCTAAATTTAAAAAAAATTTACAACATATGAGAAAAAAGCTAACTACTTACCTACATTACCATATATTATGAATAGAAAATATAATCTTATGATATTCTATAACAAGTTAATTCTTATTAAAAATGATTTCTTTAATTATTCGATGTATGTACAAATACTTAAAATATATCTCACACAGTGATTCCCTCTTTTCCGCCGGTAAAACAGTACCAACTGCTGAAGAGAGTGCCAGCCGCATTTCGTCAAACAGGAGACGGAAGGCTGGGTTCACACTACACCGATCCGTCATCAACATATCGATGCGTCGAACGATGGCAGCTTTGGCGGATAGAGGTGATGAATCGGGGGGCTTGCAGACTGCCAGGTACATGTCTACTACGTCATCTAGCGTTCGATCTAGCTCATCTCTGGTGGCGACAGTGGTCCCACTACCAACTTCGGCCATAGACAGGTAGAAAGAGTCACCAGACTGAAACATGAAGAACAATATAAGATGGAAACGTCATAACTTAAATTGGAGCAGCATATACATTACAAATCTATATACATGATCGTAAAATGATAATTAAATGGTTTTTATAACACGCTAAGAAATCAGTAAACAAAGACTTAAAAAGGGAAATAAAAAACAAACATTTTCTGTGACATATTATGTCCTCAGCTTAGTTGTACAGGTATGACAACTATATAATATAATATAAATATATAACATAATATAAAGGGTATAAAACAACATTTATAAATAAGTTAATCGGATATCTTATCTTCTAACACATGAGTAATATGTAAAAACTAAAATTATCTATAAATTTACCAAACAAGACAGCTGATATCCGCAATAGTGTCGGAAACGTTTCGAGGTACCATCTGTGTGAAGGACTAAGGACTCTTCTGAAGAATTGAGTAATTCTCCTAACTGAGCCCTCGCCAGAATAGCTCCTCGAGAATACAGATGGCTTAGGGTAGCGTCCGACTGCAGTTTAAGATTGTCCACTTCCATATGCAAGAGACCCCTGAGAACAGTGCGAATAGTGGAGGTCACCTTAGTGAGAGGTACTCTATCCTTCGCCAGAAGCGCGAGGCATGTCTCCATCACGTCGGTTGTGTACTTTTTCCCTCCTGTGCCTGCTCGTGGTATCATCGTCTCCAGAGGGGATGGTGTGGGGGCGGGGTTGACTGCAGCCAGTTGGGCCTCCAGTTCGCTGACTCTCTCTTCCAGGTCCATAGTGTGACGTCTCCTCTTGGTGGCAGCTTGTCGCTGACCAGAAACTTCATAGATCCTCTTTCTCTCCTATATTACAAAGAAAGTGTGAACAGATATATTATAAACAATATTAGTCTATTATTTATGAGTAAACTTTTTGGAGAATATTATCATTGTATAGGCTAAATAAAAATGCAATGCAAAGATAAGATAAGACAAAAACAACGACAAAATATGACCTAATGAACTTGAAAAAAAAATGAAACAAAACTGAAAAATATAACAATAATGTAGGAGAAGATAAAATTAAAACCGATTAAATCAAAGTATGACTGTATTGACGAATATTGATCTATCCAAAAAATGCAACAATTTAGTCATTTTAACAATTGATTACTACAAATAATTGATAGTAATTCTTTAATAATGACAGTTAAGTAATCCTACAAAGTATAAAAGGTGCATTTTAAAAGTACACTTCATCAAAATTAAAAATTATGTAAAAAAACTGACTATATGATTAGAATAAATAGACTAACCAATCGAATCTGGGCTCTGGACTTGTTGGCGTTAACTTCCAGTCGTTTGGCCCTTTCCCTTGCCTGTTCCAGCCTCAACCGCAATCGTTTCTCCCTCTGGTTGCGCACTCGATCCGACTGATAGCGCTTTAGACTCCTTCGTAAGGAGGTGTTCTTCTGGCGAAGTACTGCGTTACTTCGGTGGAGGGCTGCCAGCTTATCAAAAATACTCGCATCTTGCTTCCTGGTTGAAACGGAAGGATAGACTGGGGGAGCAGGGACTGCAGCCACAGAAAGACTTTGTGCAGAGCTGCTCTGTGATGTTGAAGCGTAAGCTTGCGAAGTGGACGCTTCAGTATGGGAAGTCGGATTCACTAAACCAATAGGAAAAGTACAAACAAGTATTTTTAAACACTGCATCTGTATTCCTCTTCCTATCATGACAATGTCATATTATTTGTAGGTTATATACATATATTTTAAGCAACTAAGTAATGTACAAGACAGGCATACTTATATACTAAGGTATATGGAAACGTGTGTACATTGCCTGGAGAGTTAGTAAATATTAAGAGATTCATATACTATTGTTGAGTTATGATTCAATCAAATTGAGTATAATATTAAACTATCAAAACAAACCTCTACATAGGTTTAAAAAAATTTTCAAAGTATATAACAAGAAATATTTAAAACTGACCATGTTATATCGAAGTACATAAATTACAGTTTTTTTTACTAATTGTAACAATTATATTAACTTACATACACAACCACCTGGTGGGATAAAAGGAGAGTCTCTGAACTCCTCATACTTGCTCAGGCTATTGGTCTTCGAAATACGGAGTGTTTTCCTGAGCAACATCAGCTTTTGTCTCCTTTGGTCAAGACACTTGCGCCACAAGTACGGAGTCCCTCCTGTGTATATGGCCATCAGTGCAGCAACATCCGTATTACACGCGTCTCCGGTAGATAATGGCATAATTGCACTAAATTTAAAAGAGGGCAGTAGTAGGGTAAAGAATGGGGAGGGGGGGATAAAGCATTAAATAAACTTAATGTTTCTCTAATTGGTTAAAACCTTTTAAAAGTGGAAATATTGTTAGATATTTTTTTAAAACATGTCTAAACACCAACTGTTATGCACATTAATGATTTATGTGATATATTGTAGGAAAATGCTCTTTGTGCTTTCGCTTACATGTTATCGTGACGTAAACACACTAGGTACATGACATAGTGTTACAACAATTGTAACAAATAACGAAATCTGAAAGTATAAATATTTGTACACATTAAAAAACTTAACATCTACAATTTTAAAATCGATACCTAGTTTTCTGTGAACTATATTGCACGTGCAATTTGTTAATTTTTTTAAATGACCAAACATGTAATGTCAAATATTTGAAAATCACAAGTATAAGAGTAAAATATATAACATAACAAAATAACAAAGCCTATTTTTCAGAAATCAATAATGCAACAAACGAAAAACAAATTATTTAAGAAATAATAATATGTTGAAATAACAATTATTATAAATTTAACAAGGAAAATGGTCATAACAAATTACTTAGATAACAATAACAAAAATATGAAATTACGATAGATTAAAAAAAAGAGTTCACAAACGCTCATTAATGAACTTTTCCAGGCGGCAAATAGTTGCTGCCTGCTGTTCATTAACAAGTGTCAGCTGGTGATTGGCATCCATCACCTCATCTAACTGATGTTTGATGGATGCCAATTCCCCAGCTGCAGTTGAATGACTGTCTACTAAATGCTGGACTTGTAAAACAGCCGCTCGATATTTTGGACTAAGTTCATCAAGGGGGTTAGTTTCAGCAGCTGAAGGACTGGCAATGGGAGATTTTGGGGTGGAATGTTTAAGTGGGGAGAAAGATAGTGAGGTTATTGGGGAGGAGCAGCAATGACGCTTTCTCTGTGAAGCCTTGGGCCCAGTGTCTACTGTCAACATAATGGGGGAAGATCGTGCTGATTGGGACTCTTAAATAAATAGGTAAACATTGGGGAAATTAGTTAGTGAAAATCAATTGAAATGTACATTTTGACAAACTGCATTTATATGATCTACCTTGACTTTGAGATTCAGACACTAAAGCCAAAGGTGGAATCCTTTTTCTTCTTGCCTTTGGAGAAGGCATAAAAAAGGGTTGACCATCAGGTAGATCTGTGAGTGTGGAAGGTTAAATAATTAAAACTTGTATATCTAGATTTAGAAGGAAATTAGTATAAAATTCTTTAAAAAGCACCTTCACTAAAAGATGTTGATGACAGGAGTGTCTCATCGCTGTCACTTATAGTGATGACAACAATAGCAGGTTCAGCCTCAGGCATCATCATAGGTATTACAAATTCTGAAACAAAGTTATATAACAAAACAATAAATAAACTCTATGTCAATAATGAAAAATGAAGAATAATCAAAAATGAATAGTGTAATGAAAATATAACTACAAAGGTTTAATCAACTATTTCATTTACGAAACAATTAAATTCTGTATGTATCAGAGACAAAAAATAAAAAGTAGATATAATATAGTTTAAAAAAAGTAATTGGTAACTTTTTTGCACAGAAGGGTCATTAAATGATATACTAGAGTAGAAGATAGAGAATTAAATGCTGTTCATATCACCAAAAAATTGAAGAGGGAATATATAGGAGGACAAATAATTGAACTAAGTTGTCATTATTTACAGAGCCAGAGGCAGAGGTCAGGGGCATTAAATTATATATAAATGCAATTTCTCTGATAATTAGACTTGTTAGAAATATAAATTATATACCAAAACATAGAAAATTAAATTCTGTATGTAGCAAAGAAAAAAATTGAAGAGGAAGTATATAGAATTTTTTTTTAAAGTAATTTGTAATTTTTGGCAGTGGTCAGAGCCATCAAATAATACATATAAATGCTATTTCTGGAATAAGTATAAATGTAATAAACATAAATTATATACCAAATGATAGAGAATTAAATTCTGTATGTAGCAAAGAAAAAAATTAAAGAGAAAGTATATTGAAACCATTTTTTAAAGTAATTTGTAATTTTTGGCAGAGGTTGGGGGCATTAAATAATACATATAAATGCTATTTCGGGAATAAGTATAAATGTAAGAAACATAAATCATATACCAAAAGATAGAGAATTAAATTCTGTATGTAGCAAAGAAAAAAATTAAAGAGGAAGTTTATAGAAACCTTTTTTTTTTAAAGTAATTAGTAATTTTTGGCAGAGGTTAGGGGCATTAAATAATACATATAAATGCTATTTCTGGAATAAGTATAACTGTACAAAACATAAATTATATACCAAAAGAGAGAGAATTAAAATCTGTATGTAGCAAAGAAAACAATTAAAGAGGAAGTATATAGAAAACCTTTTTTTTTAAGAATTTATAATTTTTGGCAAAGCCATTAAATGATATATAAATGTAATTTCTAGTTAAATTCAAGAATAAGTATTCATGCAAAAAACATAAATTATATACAAACAGATAGAGAATTAAATTCTGTCTATAAAAAAGTAATATACATGAAAAAGAAGCATGTAGGGACAAAAATATTCTACTTATTTGTCATTATCTGACTAGTGGTACCCGTGCCATATCAGCCTAATTTTACAGTTTTTTAATAAAAAAAGGCTTTAAATTTATCTGGATTTAATTTAGATGTGCTATAGAATCATTTTTTGTGTTACAAATATATCTAGTTATCAATAGAAAAAAAAAATCATAAAAAGAACAAGTAATAAAAAAGATATTTGAAGTTTTCTAATAAAAATAGTATGAAATTTAACCATAAGAATCACAAAAAACGTATTCTTTTATAATGCAAAATTTCACCTTTCCCCCTAACTTTGAAAGGCTATATCTCAAGATATACATAACCAATCACAAAAGCAAGTACAGATTTGAGTTTCTAACATATTGGGCTATATTCT
>JAYRBW010048682.1:0-11290 GCA_036023295.1 Invenusta paracnida
TTTTTTTTTTTTTTTTTGCCCCCCCCCCCCCCCCCCCCCCCCCCCCATACTTACTGGGGAATGAAAAGTATGTCTGGTTAAGCAATTGGACACAATCGACTTGATTGTATAGAGATAAAGTAGTGTGATGTGGTCCTATTCTCTGGATGCAATCGTTTCAGCTTGAGAATGACCAGGTAAAAGACAGACCTGTCAACAGTAATCATCATCACAGAAGAGGAGAAATTGTGAAGAGTGGATATTAACAAGACATTAGGAAAGCTGCCCCCTTGAAGAGGCATAAACATACGTGTGTTCCATCACCAAACTCATCGCAGGGAAACTGAATAACCCATTCACTGTTGGGAATTACCTTAACAGAGGACAACATAAATATATCACTTATTTCGCATCGTGGGAATAAGAGGGATGATACCTTATTTGAAACTGTAGTGATAAGGAAATCCTATCTAGAAATTTCTAAAAGATGCAATTTGGCCTTTCCATTAATTTATACATCGGTGTAAATACATTAAGCGTAAATGTTATTCAGTTACAGGGGATTTTGGCGGATTTTCGTAATGCAAAATAGGGAAAGAACTAAATTGTTTATACTTTTTTACTAATTCAATCGATAACGAAGTATATATATTAATAACATAACATTGAATTTTGTTATAGCTACTCCACCGTTATGATAATTAAAACATGGAAATATATTTTTTTTTAATTGTCATATTTGTAATCACTATGTATTTGTAAAAAGCAAATTTGAGTTTAAATTTAATATTAAAGCTAAATGATTTTTTTATATTTATGTTTACTTTACATAACTATATAGACAAATATAACCGAATAAGTATCCAACGAGAAAATTTTAAGTCTAATTCAAAAGTACAGTTTATGATTTCCTTCAGTGATATTTTCCTGCTTATATGCATTTAAAATCAACTGTGGTGATCATACAGTATTTGCCAATTGACTCTAATCTACTTTCTATTATAATATCTCTATTCTATCATTCCAACTTAAACCGGGGCTTATTTCTGATTGACAACTTCATACATTAAATTTGGTTTGTAAAAAAACACGTATGTAGACGGCACAAAGTTTCAGTAAAAATGTAATTAAACATTATGTCTGAAGACTATACTATAAAGTATTTTCACTATTCTTCTTAAACATTGTTTTTGTTATAGTAAAATAACAAAAATAAAATTGTGTATAAATCTAAGATATTTATAACCTGCTGACCTTCAAAGACAAAATAATTAAAATATGTGTTATCTTATATATAAAATGTCAAAAAGTAGGTCTCCTTCTTCAACGTATTATTTATTATCTATTTTAATTTGTTATTGAATCTTTTATCAATAATTAATTAATGATGAAATAAATTATTTTGAGTAATAAAAATATTATAAAAAATATATTATAGCAATATGAATGTGTATTATTGATACATGTTATATTGTGTGAGTTAAATAAAAATATAATTTAAAATAAATTATTCGTAAAAGCATTCAAATAGTTATGAATTTGATATATGTCGATTTTAAAACAATGTGACTGCAATACGTAAGTCTATATCGAGTTCAGTTGAATCTATTTATTTGGCTTCTACCTAGACTACTTATCAAAGTCATCCATTAAATGAGAAAAGACATCCGATCTTGTTTATGGAAAGATTAATCCATTATTCATATTCTATATTGGATCAATTTTTGTAAGCAGGACTCTTTAACTGAATTAGATCTGAATATCAACAGAGAAAGAAACTTTGAATATATGCACATACTGTTGATGTAGAATATTAAAATGTATAAATATAATTGTGTTAATATGAACGTTTATCTGTACAATCATTTACGATACTGCTCCTATTTTGTATTAATTAATTCTTCTGTATGCATTATACATCAATCTCATCGATTTATGTAATTTAATATTGTTTTAAAAACAAATGTTTCCTTATGCTTCACTATGTTTTGATATGTTTCCAATCTTTAAAAAATATTTATTCATTGGGAAATTTTACAATCATTTATTATTTACTATTTTGCCATCCTTGAATGCTTCAATAACGCAAAAGCTAAATTTCAATAATATAATCTGTTTACCTTTGATTTAACATTTAAAAAATCAATCTATAAATTGTAAACAGCCATGTATATACAAAGTATGATTCTGGATAATCTAGATCCAGGTTTACACATAAACGGTGTAATATTTAGTGATAAAAATTAGCAAAATAATTCTTCCGCGTTTGATTTTTTATCTTTTAATTGGAATTTTTATATAACTAAAAAATGTATAATCGTGTACTGATAAAAAGATAAAAAATACAAATATTATATGATTCCACAGTGGCATATTATGTTTTTCTTAATATAAGTTTATTTAAAATTATTGTGTACCTTTTGTGTCCCAGAATGTGTACTCTTAATCAACAATATGTGATTTTTTCATACCTATGTTAGGATTTGAATTTGAATAAGTTTTAATAAAATCTTTCGTATATAGGCTACTTCATGTTATGTCATTTAAATTCAACATAGAATATCACTGGTACTGTTTACTTATACATGTTTATTCATACATGTTATAGGTAATGCTATAGTTGCAGAAACCGATTTCTATGATTTTAGTTGTTTTTATTGATTAAAACATTAAAAAAGCATCTATATGGGTATTTATATATATTTTACAGTGAACTATCGATATGCAAAGTTTAACTATTTTTAATAATAAAGTCATACTTTGATAAACACCCATTTTATATTTATAATGACATATAATAATGGATGGTTTTAAAAAGAAAAATATATAATTTATGTGAGATTGGGAATTTCATTAGTTCTTCGTTGTCGTAAAGACTTGAGTTATCTATTTTATGCCACTTAAGATAAGCTCAATGTGTACATTTGTATGAAGTTTGTATCTTCCAATTAAATTCCTTGAAATTGGCAAAAATATATTGCATTAAAAATTCGAGTTAAGTATATGACAACGTTTTCATAAAATTTCACGCGCATTATTCTTTAAGTGCTATTTCAAACAATAAGTTTTAGGGTATGCTTTTTATTTAAAGTGTTACTCGAATATGTATGTACATTACAAGAAATAAGATACTATTACAATTTGAAAGATTTCCGATTTTCATACAAGCTATGAGTTAATATGAATAATTGAGTTTAATGTAGACTACATAGTGAACTCAGAATTGAGGGCAGTTCAGGCTGTTTATCGAATTGAACACTCTCATCAGGAGGAAAGCGCATATATTGGTGACTTTTATGCCGAAGAAGAGAGTAAACATGTTTATTCACTCAAAGTTGCGCAAACACATCTCAGCCTGTTGAAGCAGCAGAAAAGAGCCTACTTCCTAAGCTGTATTTCTTTTCCCTTTAAGGCGCAATGGAATGCAGAGCAAAGGACATCGTCTGGTTAAGCAGGCTATCACAAGTCAATATCGCACTCTTCAGACTTCTTCCAGGCATCATACGCTTACTTATTAACTCGAAAGGCAGTTTGGGTAGGAAGAACCTGTCTACACAAACGGGATATTAGAATATGTACATGCGCCAATTATACACTCGGATTTTGGAAGGATAAAATAAATTAATGTTTTATTTAACATTGGCCTTGTGAAACTGGTATCTTGAATAATTTATTATAATGTTGTGATTCTCATTAAATATGAAGTCTGTAATTGTATATGTTGTCTTATTTATTTTAGAAATTGTAAGAAACAGGAGTTTTTCTTTGTTTCTACCAAGATTAATAATAACATAAAACTAGAGAATATTCGTAATAAAACATTCTATCAAGAGCTATGATATTATCTTAGTATCAGATTTTATCCAAGTAGTTATTTTTGGAAAATTAAAATACTTAAAACAGGTGGGTAAGCTCTAGGTTATGTCTATAGTTTAGTATTCAACCAACAATTCTAATGTATTTCGAAAATATATAAGTCAAGCTTGTTAGTCACTAAGACACTATGCCATGAATGGAATATTAACATTTATGTCTTACAAAAGTCATTTATCTAAACCAGGTGGAAAATTTTTACTCGAAAAATCAGACGTTTTTATGTTAACAAAATGAACAAAATATGATTTAAATTTATATATTCATATGCAGCCTCTTTTCTGACGGTTTTGTATAAACATTCTAAGATAACAATTTTTACTGTATCCAATTTTTCTTCAGAATCATTATCTGTGTGGAATATAATCGAATAAAATATCATAAAGTGTTCTTTATTCATTCTACATTTTAAAAACCTTTGGATATTAGACACATTTCGTGCAATGAATTTTCACTTTAATTTGACATTACCTTATTTTTTCTATTATCCCCATCAGTATATTTGCTAACCTTTAGAGTGAGTGTTTCTATAGTCATTTATAGCAGACATTTATTTAATACTATATATATAAAGATTCATAGACACAGTAAGAATTGTATTTGAAACATTATAGATTAATTTAAAAATTATTTACTAGATGAAATTCTAACGATGATTTATTTCTTAGTATATCAATATTCAATAAAAGTGTGGTTCTCCCTTTGCAACATGATATAGTTATAAAAGAAACAGAAAGCCTGTAATATACATCTATGGAGTAGATCTACGAAAATTTGTAAACAATAAAGTTTTTAGAGCAACACAGGCTTTCTGTTTCATTAATATCAATATTCAGTCTCAAATATATAAAGTATAAAATATATAAATCCTTTGGCAAAATATTGGTAAGGAAAATATACAACAGTATTTGTTATAGTTATGCAAGTAATTTTTACATACAAATATTCGACTTCAAATATTATTTAATCATCTCTAGCATGTTGACTAGAAAAAATAATATTTGTATTGTCTTAATTTCTGTTAAAACTACATTTAAATATATACTTATGATGACTGACAATTTGAATCTTTGAAAAAGAACAGAGTTGCATTATGCCTACATTTTCTCATTTACTAATTTAATGCATCACATTTTTAATTCTAAATATAAAATTAAATTAATATTATCTGCAAAATCTTAAAATATAAAATAATGTAATGTAATAAACTGTCTATTATAAAATAACATAATACATTGATCAATATAATAATTATCCATTAATATCCAATTGGCAAATTAAAAGTTACGCCCTAGATTTGAGTAATTCTATAAAATGTTATAAAATGGTTAGTTTTAATAAAGAACAATTATCTTGATTCTAGTTTATTAAAGATAAAAGTTAAATAAAATGTTTCTTCATCTTCATTAGTAAGTAGAATTAATTCAGATAATTTCAACAAATATGCGGATTAGATATTATCTTATTCATTATGAAAAATATCTATCACTGTCAATCGTTTTTAAATGAATATTTGTATTCTAGTGTAATCATTGTAGTGTATAGCGCAAATAATTAATTTGTCTCAGAATTACTAAAGGTATAGAATATTAAATTGCAAGCGTTCTTTCTAAAATAATACAATTTTTAAAGTATAATATTTTTAATTAATAACCATAAAAAAAGATATGTCTTGAATGCGATACGATTTCAATTACTACACCATCTTTAAACTTTTAATTACAAATAATATGTTGCACAAAAAGTCATATGTTCATATTAAGTATCACACGGTCCCGGCTTGTTCTAAGAATAATGATGACATGTTGACCTACTTAAAAAATATTTACGAAGAAATTGCTGATATATTAACCCTAAATTTATTAAATGTTAAACTTTACAATTAACATTTGTTTTTTGTAAATTATTAATCTTAAAATATTAAATAATACAATAATTATTGCGTACACACATACATGCTCTAAAATTGTTTTATATACGTTTGTTTTTCGAACCTATATAAATATCATCCATACAATTATGATAAATATACACCAGAGGCCGCATTGGAACATATATTCACAAATATTTCTTAAAACATTTAGAGGTAAACTATAAATAATTTTTTTCTTTTACTTTAAATAAAACATTTTAGAAGAAATTTTATCCTAAATTGAAATAATTATGAGCTAAGGCAACCTACATATTTACAGTTATGAATTTTTATTTGGAGAAGACACACAAAACCTTAATTTGCATAATAAAGTATATTATGTATGTCTATACCTATATTTATTGATTAATTCAGTATATTTTCACCTCTATATGACCCAAGAAATATTAATTAAATCAACGAATCTTTAATCAGTATCCATCAAATATTTCTATGCAAATATTTTGCAGACCATCAGATGCTGAGATAAATATTTCGAGAATAACTCAAGTCAGTCCATTTAATTAATTAATAAACTTCTGTTTCCATAGTAATAGGTATAATTAATTGACATATCATATACCAACATTTTGTAGTAATTGTCACAAAATGTATTGCAAACATTTTATTTTCATAAACCAATTTATCAATAGATTTAATTGGTGCGATTCATCAGCAACAACTGCACCCTTGCATCAGATGCTTAAACCGTAATTGAATATCTACATATATGTATCGCTATATATTCGTCTAAACATAAATAATTTATAGATTCCTACATTTGTTTTGTATCGTAAAATATAAAAGTAAACTTAGTAGCCATAAAATTGATAGAAACAAATCATTTATCAAACTTGTATTAATTATTGCTTTTAGATATATAAATCTAAAACAAATTTAAATTTAAGTTTATATATCTATCTAACTTATATCAATAATTTAAATGTGTAATGAAATATTATCATATAGGTAATACGCCTTTATAAATAATATAAAGCAAAGTAAAGTACATTATCTATATACAAAACTATAGAATGGGGAGTTTTTGTTTCATCTTCTCTTAAACATTATTAATTTTTCTAATGTAATAATAACAATAATTATACCTAATAAACCAATAAATATATTTAACTTCTTGTTCAATTCAATTTGGCATTTTAATTATAACAATAAATATCGATTAAAAATGTTTAAGTGTATATTGTTAAGGTAGGTACACATTATTAATTATAAGCTTAAACACGCTTTAGGTACTACTAAAAATATTAAATATTAAATTGATTTCATTTGGTCAAAATAATATACTTAATGTAATGAAACAAAAACATTACTTCATATTAAAAATAATTTACTTTATTAAATGATAATTATGCAATGAGTTATATATATTTTTATCATGATTTAAAAACCTTTTATTGATGCATTAATATGAAAATTTCACAATAAGTTTGAATAAAATATAATTCGCTACATTTTGACCTAAATGTTTTATACATTTTTTACTTCTTAGGCGTTTTCAAAGCGTTATTTTATAAAAGTTTTGCGGTAGAAAAATCTCTAGTATTCAATTGCATACAATAATCAAGAACGATTAAACTCTGTCTATTGATACTCAATGATTATAAATGATTATAAATGTCAGATGTTTAAAAAAGGGAAAATATACAATTAATAAATAAATGTATATATATATATGTTCATGAATAAAATCATGAATAAAATCATGAATAAGTAATGAATAAGTAATCATGTAAAAATTAATGTATATATAAACATATGTTATAATATATGTTCCGTAATATTAAAATAGTTAAATAGATTTTCAAACATATAAACAATATATTAATTAGTAAATATCTATATGTATAAACTTCTAGACAATTTTATGAAACATATATACCTACAAAAATAATTATGTTATATATATATACTCGTATATATTGACAAATACATATAGATTATTATTAGTAGTATATACAATTACAAACAAATTACTATACAAATATTTAACAATACATGAGTGAATCATTAATTATTTAGATAACAAGACTTCACATAAAATGGACTAACAGAAAAAAATATTTTTTTAATATAGTAAGACATTTGATATTAGAAAGTTATTTAGAGGTTATATACAAATTACAAATTACAAATGGGAATATGCTTAATATGGAGTTTATTATAGCAAATGATTTGTTAGAATTATTGAATATACGGATACAACTTTTCTTTACAAGCTTCACAATGTATCTCAGATAAAATAATTGAATAATATAATAATATAATAATTTGATTTGCTTTTCTTTTCTTTGCTTTTCTTTAGTACATGAGTAAAATCTATATATTTATATAGATGTCATTTTATGTATTATATATAAACACAGGTAGACTGGACATTTAAAGGGATTGAAGAGTTAATTGTTGCCTAAACAGCACACAGAGAATACTGGCTCTACTTAGACTTTTGCACACATATCAATTCTGTGTAGAGTTTATTCTGATGCGAATACACAAACAGTGTCATTGAAGTCAATTTATTTCTGTCTCAATAAGGATCTGTGGAGAAATGTCTTTATCTCTAGTTTTCTGCAAATGCTCCGCAGAATTTTCTCCATTATTCTTGCACGACAGTAGACAAATTTCCCCTCCATTCTCCTTATCGTCTTCATTGAGGAGATTGCTTTCCGCAGCACATTTACCGGCTGGATGAAGACGCGATTTCGTCACATTAGTGCGCTCATAGTCCAGAGTCTGGGACCGACCAAGGTGACGACGGATACAAAGAAAGTTTGCAAAGGCTCGACGAAAGTTCTCCGACAGGAAAGCGTAGAGAATTGGATTTATCATACTGTTAGCGTAGGCGAGGCAGTTGCTGATGACGTGGATTGTGCGAAAGAGATAGCTATAGTAATCTTTCGAGCCAAAATACTGCATGAGAAAAATTATCTGAATAGGGAGCCAAGAGAGAGCGAATACGACGATAACGATAACGACCATTCTTGTGACACGCTTCTTGGAACGCATTGCTTCTCCTGACTGTGCCATGTTAGCAGTGCGGCCAAATAGTAGTCGTTTGATAAGTAGACCGTAGAGAATGCAGATGACAGTAAGAGGAAGTAGGTAGCCAAACATGAAAAACAGACCAAAATAAAGCTTCCCGAACGATTTGTTATCGTCAGCAGTTTTGGTGGTGGCATTCCTAGTGACCAAACGAGAGTAGATGCAGTACTGAGTAAAGCAATTCTCAGATTCGTCTTTTCCTCCAGTCACCACTTCAGAGTCAATGAACAGAGGGATGTTGACAACGAGAAAGATGACCCATACCAAAGTGACAGCAATGATAGTATTCTGTTTGGTCCTCAGAGTCATACTATCAATGGGGTGGACAACAGCCAAAAAGCGGTCGATACTCATGAGAACCAGGGTGTAAACACTGCAATAGGCTGTTATGTAGGTTGTGTACTGGTAGATCTGACAAAGAGTGGTTCCAAGAGGCCAACCCCCTTTCACATAGGTGACTGCAGTGAATGGGACACAAAACACAATAAATGCAAGGTCAGCAAGAGCCAGAGATATTATGAGAATATTAGTTGTGTTCCGCATTTGAATATTTGCAATGATGACTACTATGACGAGCAGATTGCCCAAGAAGCCCACACAGACAATGAGAGTAAAGGCAATGGGTACCATAACCTCCACCAACACACGAAGATAATCCCATGGCTGCTGTTCCACTCCACATGTGACCTGACTTATCTTGGAGGAGGCATTTATGATGATCTCTGCTACTGCAACTGGGTTCGCCATTCGAGTTGGCATATACGGGGTTGTAGCCATGTTTCCAGCTTAACTTTGACCTGAAATAGATTCAGAAAGCAGTCAATTTACGGTACAAAGGATAATATATGATTATGATTATTATGCTTCATTATAGCGCAAATATTTATTCATGTTTAATTTCAGTATTTTATCAATAAAATGCATATGAAAAATCGTGCAATTTTAACATGTAGATTTGGAAATCTTACTGTTGAGTGACAGTTTGTTGGTTAAATCGATCGAATTTTATAAGAGTGAATATAACATTAAATGTATTAATTGAATTCTTCTCTTGTTTCATAATAAAATTGCACACGATAATGGAAACACCCCACTTAGCTTTTTTGAGAATTTTGGATACAGGCGTTTAAAGTTGAATTTGGTCCAAATATATATTCAAAAATTATTTTGTCCTATATCAAAGTTCGATATGTTGTGCTTCTTTAGGTGCAATATTAGACTCTTGGTCTATTTGTGGTCTAAAATTATTATTATAAAAACTTATGATTGTTGTATACCATTTCTGCAAAAGGGAGTTTGTAACTTTAAACTGCTCTCCTGTAAAATTGTTTCATCATTTTAGAATTAATCTTATTAAATTCCAATAAATATAACTTTGTAATTTTTTCAGTTTTTCGATTTATTTAAAAAAGGAAAGTTAACATTTAAGCTAAGGTGTTTTCATGATCAGGTGTCGAGTATATTTTCAAATATTCTTATAGAAATGCCGTGTCTCTTATGAATAAAAAATATTAATAAAAGATTGCAGTTAATTTATCATGAAATAATTTAAATATACTCAGTGCCCCCAGATCTCTTTAGATTACTGAAAGCTCATTCTTAATTCAAGATTTTTACAATTCTAGCCTACTTTGTCGCTTATATTCTGCTCCTAGCTATATAGTTTTATAATTAACAAACATAATATGTACATAAAAGTATTTTACAAACAACTTTTAGCCGAAACTTAATCGTAAAATAGAATATTCTCAAAGTAACATTTAATTTCATGCAATTTGGAAGGGGACAATACCTCGAAAGCAAATAGTATAATCTTGTAATTATGATTATTACACGTTTAATTGTTAGATATTAAATTATAAATTACATGTTTAATAGCAAATTAAACAGTCTAAATTTTTCTGCATATCTTTACTAAACTTACTGTGTAAATACAAACGAATACATGACTCATTGAATCAATATTTAAATAGACGGATTATACACGGACTATATCCACAAATGTTTTTGTTTATAATAACTTTTCTAAATCAAAACAATTTACAAGATAAGATTCTTTCCATTTTTCATATAACTATAAATTAAACGTTATTCTTGTTGTATTAATTTTAATAAAACCGGAACAGATCATAAACCAAATATATCCCTACACATATAAATTATATAGTAAATTTTGTGAACTTTGTCATTTAAGAAAATAAACATTTCATTAAAATACATAATATTTTAAATACATCTTGAAAAAACACAATCGAAAATATTGTATTTTCCTAAAATCATTTCCTAAAAATTTTAGTATAAAAACGCATACAACTGACGCTATACTTTTACGAACTCTCCCTTTTATATTATAATAAAAAATTACCTATATTATATTATACTAAAACAGATTTTTTAGATTTTTAAATATATAATTAAAACTGTATCAGTAGTAGGGAGGAGGAGCGTGAGAACAAAGACCCCCCC
>JAYRBW010048693.1:0-11290 GCA_036023295.1 Invenusta paracnida
CAATATTGAGCCCATACATGCTGCTGCGAATGATAATATCCGTGGGAGGTGTGGTTTCTGCCCGAACCGGAGACGAATCAATCAAACATGCGACACCTGCGGAGCACATGTTTGCAAGGACTTGTGTCTAAAACACATTTGAAAAATGTAAAAGTATTCTATTTTATGTTTTTGATGTTATTTCCATGTTACAATAAAATGTGACACTGGACATTTTTGGCCAGGCTTGGTATTCACGTAACAAAAATAGTATTGGTATGGTAAGGGTTAAGGTAGTACTTTCTTTACTGGATGTACTTTAATTCAAGATAATGTCCGAAATGGGATCAATATCTGAGTTGTTGCCACTTAATTGATCCATTAAATTATAGACCAACTTTATTTGATTTATCGATTGAAAGGCTGTACGAGAATTCAAATGTTTTGAAAAATATAAATATGTTTCTATTAATATATATTTCCCGTATTTCAATATAAATGCGAACTTTATCGAAATTCGTGTCAATCACCGATAACTCCAATCTAGAACTACTGTTTAATGTAAAACACCTTGATTAACACTCCTGCCAAAGTGACACTTTGACAAGCTTGTGCTCTGGACTGTTATAAATTAGATTGTCATTTAATCAATGAAAGAAAACAATCGTGAAAGAAAATCATGATGTTTTGTGTGCTAAATGACTTATGTTTCTTTAAAATGCTTTCCCTATTGGAATTAATAACTAGAACATCCACAATTTAATGTATTTATTTAACATTTTAAATAATTAACCATTTTAACCGTACCATTATTTTATGCAAATTAAAACTAAATTTCTAAATTTTAATATGCAACAAACAGTCTTTAAATTTCAAAAATGTCCCCGATCATTTTAAAATACAAAACTACTGATATATAAGTTTAGACATATTAAACGCGGTGTTAAAAAGAATTGAGAAAATAAATATTTAAGTTGAGTCAGATATAAAAATATTTCTTTGAATAGAATTAAGAGTATACATTATTATATATATACACATTATTAAGTATACACTTTAAGAATTACAGAGAACCTCAACTTAGCGAATATAATGATTTTAACATTTTAAGAAATTGGAACACTTGTACAATCTAGGAAATATTGATATATTAATATTGCAGATAATTATTCTATCAATATCTCAACCGATGTATTCACGTATTTAATCACTAGAAACTATATTATGCGATAGAAAGTCTGTATTGTTTATTACGACGGCCGATATTTGAGCTTTTATGACATGACGTGTTGCTAACATATTAATATGTTAAAACGTCTTCAAAGAACACTAGTGGACTATCGTGATAGTCCGTGATGGCCTCTAGGCATCTATAAAATGTCAAGGCGCGTATTTACTGAGATATGATGGTTAGAAATATACGCTTTCTCTTCCATGTCGAGGATTCTTTATGTTCAATGTCGTTTACGAAGTTAAATGACATATCGAATAGAAAATAAAATACACTAAAATATGTGAACTTACGATGTGGATGACTAAATGTGTTCAGGTGGTCTCGATTTAAACGATAACATCGAGTAGTGAATCGGCATTCTGGTTTAGAATTAGTCATTGAGGCTTTTTTCTAAAAATTGCAGAAACATGTACGGAATAATAAAATGGTATATGTTTTTTGAGGGAATATTTACATAATTCATGTTGGTAAAAACCTTTCTAAAATTCTATATAAATTCTATATTAATTCTAAATAAATTCATTATAAAATTCTAAAATGTTTGAAATATGAGTCATTACAGTCATACAATTAATATAATTAATAAAAAGGGTGTTCTACATAAGGTATGCTATATCTATGAAGTTATTCTTTCCTAATAAATAAATATGGTCCTTTATAACTTACATGTTCAAGTGTAAAATATATTATATTTTGACGTCAAATAAATCAAGAACGATTGCATAAGTTTGTACTCTTTCTGTTCAATGTCTTCTCCAAACTATTAGCTCATTAAACAAATCGGAGAGCATGCCCTAATTTGTAAAGTGGAATTTATAATCAATATGTATAATATAACGTATGCTTCGTAATATATTATTATACTGCACCTGAACCGTAACAGAGGAGTTAGTTTAAGACAGACAATTTATTACGATACACAATCTACATATATACTAACCACACAGTATGTTCCTCTGAACAACCATACAACCACACTATCAAGCGTATTGAATTAATAAAATAAGTGATGTTTCAGAGCACATAGTCACGAAGTACACCTAGCTTGTTAATGTATTGTTTTACTGTTAATGCGTATACATACTATGCAGAGAAGATTTGAGTATATTTGACCAATAATAAGCGTTTGATGTACATAACGAATACAATTTAATAAGATATGTACGTAATAGATGAATTAACATAGTCAATAAGCTAATCAATTAGAAAAATATTGATCAGAAAAGTAAACAAAGCAATCGTTCCGAATTTTGAATGACATCAAACTGGATTATATGTTAACTTTGAAAATGTAAGTTATACATGACTTTTTACATCTAGAATTAGAAAATAATATCCGTATGGATCAATAACTCAATATAACACTTTGAATGAATTGTATTAAGCTTCAGTAATCTAAAAAGGTAGAAAATTCACAACATTGTTTTTTATGTATTGCGCCACTAAATTGTTTAGGTCTTCCATGTTTAAAATGTATAATGTTTCCACAAAATTTATAAAAAAAAATGTATTTGATTTCATACGTATGTGTTAGTTGACATTTGAACAGAAGAGGTTGGCTAGCATGTGTAACCCATTATATACAGCAATGTCGTATTAAATTTGTATTATATAATGATATACATATAATAGTGTCATAATACATTATTATATTTATACTATTTTGTATATTATGAAGCTTTGAAAAGAAAAATGGACAGTGAATTAGAGGGGCATTTAATCTGCGTACACATTTCCTTTTTTGAAAATATATACTGAGCATCTTGGAATGCAATTATTCGTTTTTAAATAATCAACATCATTATTATATCAATATAGCGTCAAAATAAAACAATAACAATTTTTATTATTTCCAACGTTTTTGTGTAAATTTCAGAAAAAAGCGCAAATGGCCGATTCTAAACCAATTTGCCGATGCACATCTCAATGCTATAGTACAAATCCAGACCACCTGAACACCTATTGTCATCCACATCGTAAGTGCACATATTTTATTTTAATTCATTTGCTATTCAATATGACCTTTAACTTTCTAAACGACATTAAACTTAAGGAATACTCGACATGGAAGAGAAAGCGTATATTTTTATCCATCATATCTTGGTAACTAAGCCACCGATGACATTGACCTTTTATATATATGCTTTGAGACCATCACGGACTATCGTGGACATTGTATTCGTTTAGACATGTTTTTACCTAAGCAACACATTTCATATAAACTCAACTATCGGCCTTTTTAATAAACAAGCAGAACATGTTTAAATTGCAATATTTTACCTAAAATGACACTGTTGCTAAGGGTGAGTAACCAAAACGACCAAAACTCTGCGATATGTTGTGACAGTTTCTAAGAGATTATAAAGTTTCTAGGTTATCGGTTGCTTAGTGATGGAGAAACTGCCATTTAAAACTCGCACTTATTTTTACAGAACATGTCAATGTAGTAGGGACTTATGAACATGCTATATACACGACAGAGTTCTCTCAGGATTCTAGAATCATATTCAAGCATTTAATGTGTATTTAATGTTTTATATATACACAATTTATAGGTAATTTTTATAGGCATTCCCTTATCAATAATGCATTTTTGTTTGTCAATATTTTTATTACCTTCAATTTGATATCTTGATCAAATAGATGTATTCGTTAACTTAAGTTTCTTTAGCCTTAGTTCCTTTAATTTTGTTTTTAGAAAATATTATTTTTTATTCCCGACACAATTGAATTAAACATTGTTTCTTTCTCTTTGCCTCTGCTCTGTTTAGTATGTCTCAATTGATATATCACTAGTTTTGTAAGTTGGAATAATTGCACATTTGGAATATGTTTTTCAAATGTTTCGTCATACGATAAGATAGATTAAGTATTTTATTTGGCTAAAAATATATTATGTTTAAAATAAGAAGGTAATTCAAATCCATTTTCGAAAATTCCATCATGTTAATTGTCATTTTTTGGCACTGATGGTTTTAATGAATATATATAGACCATATATATATATATATTTCATCAATTAAGATTATTTAAAAATACATTTGAGACTTAAAATCATCAGTTTTTATATATAAAATGTCTGATTGTTATACATGTAGTAAAAAATTGTAGCTTTGCTTTAATGCAATGTATACCTATTGTTAAGGATGAATAGTTAGTTGTATTAATTGAGAAAAGAAGTAGAAAATATAAAAAGGTAATCTGGGCACAATGCTTATGCGAACAATCTTTCTCAAATATAGAAATTAACATTTGGAAATACTCAACACCTGGTGTGTTCGTTTATCATTTCCTAGTTTAAAGCATGCTTTCTACTGCACAACTCAGATATAACGTTTTTTTGAGAAATGTGTTGACTTGCACTTGTTCTTGATTATTGCAAACTATTAGATGACCTGCTAGGAAGAAAGACTTTAGCAGTTTATAAAGCTTAGAGATGTAAAACAGCTCTACTCATTATGCTAAGGAGATTAAGCCATTAGGCTAATTGATTGCTTGCAGAATTGAGCTATATTTCGATTGATTGGTTTAATACCATGACAACTAATTAATTAAGGCTTGTTTATACATATATATGAAAAATTGTTTTTGTATTAATGCATTATCTTATGTTGATGTACATTAGTTTATTTAATTATAATAACCGCTCTTTTCTCAAACGCAATTTCTACTTCATTTATTTAGTTGACATTCTCCTGCCTATCTACTTGAAGGATCCACAACATTTTACAATACCGTATTGGTTAATTACTGACGACTGTGACTTCAACGAAATAGACGAAGTGAAACAACAATTGAGCATACTACAGACATTTCAGAACAATGAGGTCAGCAAAGATACGGGATTTTCACAACATTTTCACCAAACAAGTGGAAATATCGTTGGTGAGAAAGAGCCTGCAAAGACTTGTAAATCTGTCATTCCTGTTAAACCTGACAGCGATTCTAAACCAGAATGCCCATACACAACTCGATGCCATCGTACGAATCCTGACCACTTTTCAAGATTTAGTCATCCACATCGTAAGTTCATATATTTTATTTTATTTCATTTACTTTTTGATATTCCTTTAACTTCCTAAACGACAATGAACTTAAGGAATACTCGACATGGAAGAGAAAGCTTATATATGTCTAGCCATCATATCTCGTTAACTAAGCAACCGATGACCTTGACCTTTTATATATGCCTTGAGGCCATCACGGACTAACGTGGACTTTGCATCCGTTTTGACATTTTTATCTTAGTAACACATGTCATATAAGCTCAAATATCGGCCTTTTTAATAAACACGTAGAACACGTAGAACATGTTTAAACTTTTATATTTTACATTGAGTTCCACTTTGGATAGGTATGCTTTTATTTTGTGTCGATTTAAACCTTTAAAACAATATTTTTAATTATAAGTAATCCGAAAGACCACAAATAACAACATAAAGTTTGAAATAGTTGCCAGGATCTAGGAGTCAGCGTTAAAAGGTTAATATTTGGAAATACTCAACACCTGGTGTGTTTGATAGTCATTTCCTGGTTTAAAATATACTTTCTACTGCTCAATACAGATAGACATTTTTTTAGAAATGTGTTGACTTACACTTGTTCTTGAATATTGCACACTATTAGATGACCTGCTATTAAAAAAGACTTTAGCAATAAAGCTTAGAGATGTAAAACAGCTCTAATCATTATGATAAGGAGATTAAGTCACTAGGCTAATTGATTGCGTGTAGAATTGACATATTTTTCGATTGAATGTTTTAATACCAGGAAAACTAAATAATTAAGGCTTATTTGAAAATGTGTTCATTATTAAATTTATGCATAATATTATGTATGTATATTTGTTTATTTACTTATAAAAACGCTCTTTTCACAAACTTTATTTGTTTAGTTGACATTCTCCTGCCTATCTACTCGAAGGATCCACAACATTTTACAATACCGGATTGCTTAATTTCTGACGACTGTGACTTCACCGAAATAGACGAAGTAAAACAACAATTGGGCATACTACAGATATTTCAGAACAATAAGGTCGGTCAAGCTGGGAACAGTATATCAGCAACGATGTCATCAGGATATACGGGACAAGTATCCCCGGCAACTACCATATTTACACAACATTTTCTCCAAAGAAGTGGAAATATCGATACTGAGAAGCCTGCAATGACTTGTAAACCTGTCATTCCTGTAAAATCTGAAAGCAATTCTAAACCAGTTTGCCCATACAAAACTCAATGCTATCGTACGAATCCTGACCACTTTTCAAAATATTGTCATCCACATCGTAAGTTCACATATTTTATTGTATTTCATTCGCTACTCGACATGGAAGAGAAAACGTATATTTCTAGCCATCATATCTTGGTAACTAAGCAAACGATGACCTTGACCTTTTATATATGCCTTGAGACCATCACGGACTATCGTGGACATTGTATATGTTTTGAAATATTTTTTCCTTAGCAAGACATGTCATATAAACTCAAATATCTGCCTTTTAATAAACAAGTACACCATATTTAAATTGCAATAATTTACATCGAGAAACACTGTTGCTAAAAGAGACTGAACAAAACGATCAAAATCTGCGATAGGTAGTGAGAGTTTCTAAGGGATCATAAAGTTTCTAGGTTATTGTTTGCTTAGTGATGGAGATGCAGCCATTTAAAATGTGCACTTGTTTTTACAGAACATTTTCATTAATTTCTATGTAATAGAAACTTATGAACATTCTATATACATGACAGTGTTCTCTCAATATTCTAGAAACATGTTCGAGTATTTAAATAGTAATTATATATTTATTGTTTACATTTTTTTTAAATTCATAATGTATAAGTAATTTGTATAAGTTTCAATTTGTATTAATATTATCTTCTTTCTTATATATCAATATTTTCATTACCTTTAATTTGTTGTCTTGATCAAAGAAAATTCGTTATTTTGAGTTTCCTTAGCCGCATTGCCGTACTATGGCAAAAAGGCGTTTAGCACATTTGATTAGTTTTCAGAAATCAAGAAAAACTGAATGGTAATTAGACATGTATATCCAAATATGCTTTATTATAAGTATGTATATATTTTATTAGCTCAGTTTAAACAAATATTTTCTATCTAAATTAACATTTTAAAACGTATTCAACAACATACTAATTTATTGATTAATTATATGAACATAGCAGGATATACGATTTTTTGTCATAGTAATTAAATGAATATATACTTTTTTGTCGTAGCTTTTCTCTGATATTGTTTTGAAATTTTTGTTGTTAAGTTGGATTTATTTATTACACACATTATAATATCTTGTAAAATCTGTACATAAATATCAAAACGTGTGACGATTCTTTGGCATTAGGGGCATTAATTTCTTTCCAATATCTTATTTTTTCTGCAACCGGATTCCTCGCATTTCTTTTCTGTTATGTGGCGAACGTAGGATATATGATGTTTTTAGAAAGGGAAGTTCAGTAAAACTTTCATCCACAAATTATTTCTTTAAAAACATGCCTCGATGTCCATGTCAAAATTGAACAAGGGATATTTTTGTACCAATGAGGTTGATCAGAAGTGAGGCGTAATTGGTATTGCGACATGCCCCTTCTCCACTCTCCGAAGTCAGATGCCTTCATCTCAATGGTGTTACATTTTGTTTGTTTTACACAATTTTCAAAGTCCGTAAAATTGTAAAGTTTCGGCGATTGTTTAATCTGTCTCTCAACTGTTCAGTGAACTGAATCATCTGACATATATGTATGGCCAGCTTAGAATAATTTTAAAGTGATAGTGTCAGCAGAAATTTACTCGTGGTTTCCAGCAGTGCAGATCATGGTAAATAGTGTCCAATCCTTATGTTGTGGGCAGAACAATTATCTGCCCAAATTGTAATGTATTTTTAGTCACGGACCTCTTTAAAGAACTTCCAAAATGTCGAAGCCACGTCTTCATCATTTTGCCCGGCTGGACCGTTAGCAGGAGTTATCGTGAGAAGTGACCGTGGGTAGATCAGCTAGAGGCTCGTGAGAAGTGACCGTGGGTAGATCAGCTAGAGGCTCGTGAGAAGTGACCGTGGGTAGATCTGCTAGAGGCTCGTGAGAAGTGACCGTGGATAGATCTGCTAGAAGCTCGTGAGAAGCGACGTTGTTCATAACTAGATGTAAGTTTGCAACAGGGGAATCTGCAATTTTCAGTATTTTTGTGCTTAAATGTTTTCCATCTCGGTAATCTGTAAAAGGATTGTTATCATATTATTACAAGTGGGACCCTATAATAATTGCGGAAAGTGTACTGAAAAAAAGAAGATATTTTGACCATGTTTTTTAATTTATAATAATATAAGTTTCAGCTTTGAAGAAGTCACTCTGCTTAATGAAAACACGTTTGCCAATATACATATATTATATTTCGAACACACTTTCCGCATTTATTTTAGTTTAATCTCCACTGTCAGCCTGTCTCTCAAGACATTATAATAAACATTGATATTTAAAATTCCTGCGCATGATTAATAAATGATCAAATAGTTATTGTATAGGTTTTTTATGGACAGCATGTTTTCTAAATCAATTGAACACGAATGCAGTAATACACATTTAATATCCCAAATCGTTTGTTTTCAATTTTGAGAATTGTAACGTTAACATCTGTCATATGAATAACTAATTGAACCTGGAGGATTTGGGATGTTTAAGGTTAATTCGTAATGCCGTATAGGCACCTACTTATCTTCAGTTTAATATACAAACTAACGAAAACATATTTGAATCTTTACAAGTTGGCTTAACATTAATTTTAGATAATATGTGCCTAATTTGATAAATAGTATATCATACTTTTATTTGTACGACAATTATACATAATTCAATTAATTTGATTTGGATACGAGTTGAGTGAGGTACATTTCGATATTATTCTGTTGCAGTTGAATCACTTCCCTTCCATCTTTTAATGTAAATAAACGTGAAATACATAATACTTATCATATTTGATACTTGTTTACCTTTCTAAAAGATTGATTATTTCGACTTTGTCAGAATTAGTTCGCTGTTTCTAGGTTTCAGTTTATAAATTATGGAAGATTAGTCAACATAGCCTAAATTTACATTATACAGTATATAAATGTAACTACATATTATCATTTCATAAATTGTTATGGTCAGATAAATTTATATTACACAATAACAGCAAATGTGTCTATATCGATAGATAAAAGGGATCAATTAGCTTAACAGAGTATGCAATTTCTAGTCCGACTATAGTTTAGATTACGCAGTAAGAAAAGTAAGTATTTAAATGTTTCATTATTATTATACAACTACCTACATTTCTGGTAAAAGCAAATATATTAGTTAACTGCCGAATATAATACTAAATATGTATAAACGTTAGGTAAAATGGGTAAATGTCGGACACTGGGTAATGTCGGACACTAATGTAGTAATAGTAAAACGACTATTTTCCTCATGTGCTATATGGTCAAAGTTTTAGTGTTACATTATACTACATGCTACATGCTACTGTTCGATACCATTTAAATGTATGCAAATGTAACATAAATGTATTAATAATAACAGAAAGATCGGGGGGATAGTGTATACTCTAAAATATGCTAACTCAATTAGCTTTTCAGTAACTATTTTCAAAGCCTTTATTTTCTAAGGTTTTTTCAACAGTAGGCAACATTACATTATTATATATTACATATTAATACTATTTTCTTATTGGTGCAAATTTCTGTCGCATGCAAACCATACATCTAATAATATGCCGCAGTAACTAACTGTACGACATTAACCCACCAGACAGGTTAATGTCGGACAGCTGAAAAACATTGTACGACATTACCCTAAATTGTTATAATGGATTGTGTATTGACACACATTATACATCCTACTATTCAGTTAGCAGGTCTATCTTGATTGTTTGTGTGTGTGTACATACATTTATCTGGTTAGAATTCTTAGATCAATATACGTGTTTTAAATAGACGTAGGCTTGCCTCTGGAAATTAGCAGGTATCACTCCATAAATCTAGAATTAATATTGATGATGAAAACAAACAACAGCAATCTCTGGTGCATTCCCCACATATTCTTCGCATCATTACAGCCCCTGGATAAAACTGTATTTTCTTCGGTCAAACTTGTTTGGAATCGCATTGGTAAAGAAAAAACACACAGCGTTGTCGGTTGAATTATTACGAAAGAAGAAAAACATTCTTTAGTGTACGAAATGCTTCCACTTACTTTTACCAAATAAAACATTGTCAATGGGTTTATACCAACAGGCATTCATCCTTTAAATCCAATAAGCATTGATAGAGATGCATATCTACCTAGCAAAAACACTGAACAACAATCCTAAACGAATGATGCACAACCTACTATGCAAGAACGACAAAGCCCAACTGAAGTCACATTTGAAGACTTTTTTATCTAAAAAACAAAATCCTTGAAGCAGTAATAATCCAAAAAGAAATAAACAGGAAAAGAGTCCGTCACATAATTTAACCAGTGTGTCTCATGTGGAATGAGTCTCGAAGAAAAATCTTGAATCTAATTAGAAGTTCAAAAATCACAATGATGAAGGTGCCAGTACATCTGGTACACAAAAACAGTCAAGTGAAAAGTACAGAGCGTTTAAAAATATTTCTTAAGGATACAGATTGAGGGAGTGCATCAAAAATTATTGTTCCAGTTGCAAAGAATTCTATTTTGATCAGCTGACCGAAGATGATTGGATTCGTTGCACATCATGTAAACGCTGGCAACATGTAAGAATGGTTGCAAGAATTTGTACGGCTATGAATGTGACGAATGTGACGAGGTTTATTAATGTTAATGTGACGATATGTTGGACTTTAATTCTTGTAGCTTAATGCTTTACTAATCTAGATTTTTCATTATATTATCCTGATATCATTAGTTATTGTTTCAATTCTTTGCATTAAATAAATATGTTGTTCGTACGTATACTAGACAATTTTATCAACCGATAAACAATACACAATTCAATCGACTTTTAAACGTTAATTTTAAAAATAAATGTTTATTAGTAATTGAAGAACTTATT
>JAYRBW010048704.1:0-11290 GCA_036023295.1 Invenusta paracnida
CGCCCTTGGGTATTGATTCTTATTAACAAATTTCATTAAAATTGTTAACAATCCATCTGCCATCCTTTAACTTATACGAAATATAGAATTATAATTCATAAAATGTCATAGTATAACCATATTATCTATCTTACGTTTCATAAAATCGACTGCATAAAATAATTCCTTCAATAATCGCACATTCTCCAATAAACGATTCTTTTTGTAAAAGAATTAATATTAAAGTAAGTTTTAGCCACCCAATAAATAAAATTCATATCATTATTTTGTATTTGTTTTTAAATTTAGATATTTTAACTGACATGTATTTAAAGGTAAACATGTGCTTCATTTTACAGAGTAGTATTAAAAAATTCTACAAATAAATGTTGAAGTTAATCTTATTCCAAATATATATGCTCGTTTCTAATAAAGTTTGTAATTACTGCAAAATTAATCGAGTTATTAATGTTTAGTCAAACACTGTGCTGATTTATATTAGTATATTATATATAAATTGCAAGATGATATAAAGTATACCGTTAAAATATTGATCGTTAAAATAATGATCAGAAAAGCAATTTCCCATTTAAATAGCATATAGAATATGCGTATTAGTTAAATACTTCAATGCATTACTGTAATATGTACCCGCATAATGTATTGCAGAACATTTATTTAAAAAATATGTTATTTATTATGTATTACTATTTTAACAGCATAACTGTAAATTGGAAAATCATTATAAAAGTCATCTTGAGCCAATTACACTTTGTATATCATGTTTTTAAGTAGTTCAATAAGTCAGATTTAATAAATATTTTCTTAATTTTAGCCCAACTATAACTGGCGCAGTTATATTGTATAGATGTTATTAAACATTGAAGCTTATCAATAATACTAAAGTTTGAACAAATATCATCAGAAACAATTGGTTAATTAATAGATTGTTGATCTCTCTCTTCTCTTCTCTTCTATTCTATTTAATATGGGAGTGATACCGTTCAAATTTTAGTATTATTAAATTGTACACATGTTTACGAAATGTTTTATATTTTATTTTATAGAATATCTATAGAATTCTATTAATACAACTAACAAAACCTGTGAATGAATTAAGCATCACATTGCTGATGGAAATTTACCGATTAGCTTTGCTTTGTGCTGTGTTGTGCTGTAAGCAAAACTCAAAGCTCTTGAAAAGTACATATTTTTAACAAACACTATCTACAGACATTTAATTAGAAAAATGTCGAAAAAACTGGAATCAGATATTGGAAGCTGCATTTTTTCTCAGGAGAATAAACTGACATTTAATGTCGAAGTAAACTGGGAAGACAATTTTTTAACGTATTCCTACCAAAAAGACTTAAAAAGGTCTCATTTGTTTAATTTAAAGAAAACAGTCGAGGCAACACTAACATAGAACAAGTATCATTTACTATTGATGATTTTAATGAAAATTGTAAATGATGTTTACTGACTGGTCCAAATTAAACTTGAGAAACATCCATAAAGTAACATTACTTTCTAAGGAAATATTTTCTTAAAAAATAAGTGACAATAAAAATATTACTCAATTTAGTCATCTAAGTCTTCATAGTAAACGAATAGTAAATTAATAGCTAGGAAGAAAACTGGTTTTACTTAATCATTTGTGTACAGACTCATAATATAAAAATATCTCAAAAATTAACTAAATTTTATTTTTTATTTTGGTTTGTAAATTTCTCATATATATTTAAATAGCATAAGGTTTTTTTAAAGTTAGATAACAGGTTGCTATACAGGATATTTAAAAGATATACAGCTAAGCTTATTATAAATCTAACCAATTTATTCACCAATTGACACTTACACAAAAAATTATTTATTCTTCATTACATACTTTTATTACATTATATTAGATTTGTTACATTTCAAATAAATTCAGAATAACACCAGTATATATTGATAGTAAAGTCCGTAATAAAAAAGGAAATATTCTTTATAATACAAAAATTATACCTTAATTTTTATACTATTATAAAACTATAATAAACTGAAAAACCGATTTGGGAATAATATAAAAAATGTCATCAATAAATTGACATTTATAGTTAAATTTAAAAATGTATTTATATATAATGTTTTACGTTTCCTGTCAGATATATAATTTAATTTTGTAATCATTATTTAACATATAAAATATCTGTACACACCAACAAACAAATATTAATCAATGAGTTTATGATATATAAATTTCTTAACAATAATTAATGATCCGAAAGAATTCGAAAGATATTGATTTACTTGCAAGTGACAGCTATATGAGAATGTACAAAACAAAAACGCCCTAAAATCTTAACTTAAATAAGCATAGAATAAATCACGATGAAAACATAAATGTATATTTCCTATAGATCAACTGATATTACAATATACTAAATTAATATGAAAAGTCAAAAGGAAAATTTCTAAAATCAGAGAGAATTTTAATGTTCAGCAAATTAAAATCAATAAAATCGACTTTCTTTTCCAGATAGTGTTTAGTGAATGAGCGACAAATTTGAAGCTTTAACTCCGAGAAACTCTTTTTTCATAAAATTTACTATCCAACTCTGTCAAAATGGTCACAATTCAGTTATGCTTCCTTCCAAATCAGGGTCGCCTTGAGACATCTACGAACAAATCTCTCGCATCATCTCCCGGGCGCGCCATTAAACAGACAGAATGAAGCTGTAAAAGGTCTCAACTGAATGCTCTGAATGTTGAGCCCCTCTCAACCTCAACGATTAATCCCCCCATCCCATACTGTAGCTCCAATCGTGAACTATAATATGATGTAGAAAGAGTCAGTGGTGTAAATCTGGTCTAAATAAGTCGGAGCTGACGGATGACTTAATCTGCAGAGTATATATGCCATGTCAATTTACTCATGTCGCTTGGGAGAAAATTGGCCAAGTAATCTTGACAGCCATAAATAGAATAGTATATCTTTCAACTATATTCTTCCACAATCCTATAAGCTTGTTTTAAGCTCATATTCATTGATGAAAAATATTTAAAATAATCAGTTTTCTTAAGTTAAAAATACGTGTAAAATATTATTAATTATATTTCTAATACAATGATATAATTATCCATTTATTTCTATCCTGTAGAAATATAAATTAAATTATAAAAAATTAAAATTAAAATTAAAATTAAATAAGTAAAACATTTGAAAATATCATAAAGTTCTAAAACAAATTTATGATAAGTTTAATTGTAATTTGTTTGTTCAGTAAATGAACCATCTTCAATTTAAGAGGTTTCCTTGTTTCTCATTTAGTAAAATTGTTTAAATGCAAAACCAATAACATTGAAAATGATAGATGAAGCATATGTAGCACAAACCCATGTGGCATATTTATTGTATAATGTATAAAGCAAAAAATCTGTAACCATCTTCTGTAACAATAAATAATTTTAACTACATTGTTTTAAAGAATAAAAAATGCATTTACATGTCAGTTTAATTGTACTATATGGTAGTTTTGTTGTCTATTTTATCTATTATTATCTTTGCTTGAACTTTATGCATTCATTTAATTTAAATTATTGTAGTTTTGCCAAAAAGTAAGAGTGCAATGTCATATTTACCCGTCCTATAACTTGAGAAACTCGTCCAATTTAAAAGAATTTTATTTAATATGAAAGAATATAAAATTAAAATGATTATAAATGAACTATAACTGAACTCAAGTAGGTTTGAAACCCGCATTTATTGATGTTTCAAGATGATTTGTTTTTTATATTCATTTAATTATCATTTTGAAGAGTTTCTCGAGTCAGGATGGTTTTTGCATTCCACTTTACAATACAATTATATTAGATTGATAAAATAGATAAAGACTGCAATATATAAATATTTTGCCCGCAATTAAATAATTATATCAGAAAGTCTATCGTAAATTTAAGAATAAACTATAATGTAAATTAAATTTCCATTTAATTGTATATCATAAGTAATACTAATGCTTATTGAGTATCGTATAAATAATACATCAAATGTATGTATTATTTTAAAATGAAACATAATCATTATTACAAATAGTTGTTATGCAATCTACAAAAATGTGTAACTTTAAAAAAAAATTCATTGACGACATATGTCTTTACATGCTTATCTAAAATTGAAAATTATCATGTATAATCTAAAACCATGAGCTACAATTTTAAATTGTTTGTTTCTTGTTGATTATGTTAATTTGTCGAAAAATCTTAAAACTGGCTAGTTATAACACCACATATTTTTAAAGGATAGCTATTTATAATCTAACAATAAAAAAAGGTTTCGTAAATTTTTTTGTGCCAAATTATGATAAGTATGGTGTTGACTAATTTACATATTAGAAATAAAAATGTATACTATTTTTAAACATTTAATAATTTATAATATAACAATATATGAACAACTCTATTCTATTAATTAAATAATGCATAATGTTAAATATCATATAACGCTTTATTAGCATTTTCTGTATTGCGGCTAAATATAGCAATATATTTTAATATACATATATATATATAACTTATAAATAATATTTAGTTTTCATTACGCTATGTTTAGAAAACGAAACGATTAATTTATATCAAACGTAGGCAACTGAAAAGAATATCATTAAAGCGTTTTTGTTTTTGGATTGTTAATAATAATTTTGATAATTATGTAAACGTTTTACATATTAAATAATCCCAACATAATAATGGAATATATTCGGCAAGTTGCTAACAATAATCTTTCATTTTTATAACAATTATTGTCATTATTTTTTATTATTCGAATTGAAAAGAAAAGTTAATGACAATTCCAGCTATTCGGTCCCTTCCCTAATATAGCTCCCGGCAACAGTGAAATATTGTAATTATCTGGGTCAATGAATATGCGCCGCCACAGAAAAAGAAGGCATTCACGGCTCATCTAACTCTGCAGCATCCATATAGCTTCCAAATTCAGAGCATCACACGCCAATTTCTGTGTAGATAGAAGTGCGGATGACTTCAATACATTCACAGAAATCGAGGGGAATCAAGAAGAATAAAAGGAGAGATGAGAGAAAGAGAGGCCGGCTTTGAAGAAACTAAGTTATAAGAGACAAACTTCTGTGACCATCGGAATAGTATATAGAAGTCGAGGGTAGCGGATGATGGCCGTAATAGCTCTGGGAATGACGAGCGACAAAAATTAGGTAACCGAATGGAATGGGAAGATGGGTGACAAAAACTGTTCTGCAATTCGGAGAAAGATTGGTGAGAGTTTTTGCGTTAGATTCGAAAGCTATAGGGACGTGCCACAACTAGGGTGAATAAAATGTATAAAAGGAGAATGAGCGAGCCCAGAAGACAGGGAAGTTGGGAGATTAGGTCGAGGCAAAGTGGGCAGGAAACACTGAAATATTTTTCATTCTTTCAAAGAATTCTGCAGCAAATTCGCACTGTCTCTAGGCATGGGGACGACCTCCTAGCTCACTCCGTTCTTCATTATCACGACTATAGGCAGCAGAGTAGTGCTGGGTTCTTCGGAATGGTCGAAGCAGACTGCACTGTGTGTATTTTATATGCAACTGGGAAGGGCGCCACAGTGGAATTTGTGGAGAGAATAAGAGATTGAAGGGGGTACGGTAAGAATTTCTCTTCTGTCTCCCTTCCTATGAATCAATACAGCTTCTCTTAACTTTTTTGTAAAAATAAATAAGCAAAGTGTGTTAGTTGTATGTGCGTGTGTGTTAGAGGAACTTTGAGTTAAATAACGAGAAAATAGTCCACATGCAGAGAAGAAGGTGGTGGTTGCTTATTTAGCTAAACTTGAAGTTATTATTTTCGTTTATTTGTACTTTTAATCTTTACTTTCGAAATATTTGCTCGCGATATGTGTTGTTTTTTCAAATGTTAAAAAAAATAGTTGTGAATATATAGCTATAACATATATTGCTGTTTATCTTTCATTACAACACATATCTTCAGTATATGTAAGTTTTAAATAATAAATATAAGGTCTATGATAATATTCTCTACTAAATATTCCAAGTGTATTTGTCGAATATAAAGTATATTTATTAGCTATTACTAGTTTTACTAATGTAAAAGAATAATATAATAATAACTTTACAAGTTTTTGTATTAAAAAATTCACAGAAAATATTTCCGCAGAATATATGTCGGTAAATGCATGACAATACTTATATTAGTTATAAACATTTATCATATTACAAAATAGATATAATATCATTTCATTAATTATTAATTTATAAATTATATAAATTATGAAATTATTTTAAATTTAACTATTGTCAAATTATTTCAATTGTTTATGATTCAAATTTTGACGAAATATATTCAAGTTTTCTATTTCTTCAAACTCTGAAGAAATTATTTGTCGCATAATTTTACTTGTATTGGTCATTTATTATCTGTATATTATTTGCTTCTACCCAATTAAAATTACCCATCACTCTTCATATATATTTCATTTTAAAAATATTATATTTAAAGTGAGATATTTCAAAGAAACATCTTTAGAAATAATTTTTATGATAATGGTAACATAATTAATGCTGTAATATTGCTGTTACCATATATTTAACTTAATAATATCTTAATAATAATAATAATATTTAACTTAATCTTTTATACGGATACAACTAGTTTTCTCATATTTTTTCCCTACTGTTGCAGGTTGTTGTTGTTGTTGTTGTTGTTGTTATTGTTTGTTGTTGTTGCGGTTGGTTTCGTCGGAAGGCCTACGTCTTGTAAACCTCCTTGATGAAACCAGAGTTTCTCTTCGTCAGCCAAATCTTTTAATTCCTGAATTCTCCATCTTCCTCTCGCTACGAACCATTTGGGACAAATCAGGATGTGGTCTTTGTTCTCTTATTCCTCACAGTGCTCACACTTATTTTCGTTATCATTGTTGATCCTGTTCTTATAATAGTTAGTTCTGGGGCAGTACCCCGCTCTTATTTGAGCCATGATTACTTATCTGGGCCAACATATCTGTTGTTGTTGTTGTTGTGCGGTACGATGTCACAGCTGCTTACACAGCTGGAGATACACCAATACCGCCTCGGGATTCTCCGTGAGAACCGATAGTGGAGGGAAAGGACCCCCGAAACTTCTCGTTCTGTCGGCTGCACTAGCCGGGCATTCCTGGAGCCAGTGCGTGATGTCTTTTGGAGCCATCTTGCAGTAAGGACAGGTAGGGTCCGTACCCTTCATTACGCTATAGGCTGTCAGAATGCACGAGTGTCCGCTTCTCAATTGGGCCAGCGTAACACTATCCCTTCTGTTCTTTGTAGGGTCCTTTGGCTGTTTAGTGTAGGTCAAGCGTAGTCTGTCGTGTTTGATCGGGCCGTCTTTGATCGTCTGTCTGATTCTAGCACAAGCTGTGCTGTATGAGATCTTATCGCGATCTTCGTTGTTTTCTGTTATTGCCGCCGCTTCCTTAACCTCTTTATCCACCAGCTCATTCCCCTCGAGGCCGCAGTGGCCAGGCACCCACTGGATGAGGGTCACGCCCTTGATACCATTCAAGTATTCTCTCAGATCTTGCAGGTCGCTATTACAGTTATCGCGGTTGTTCTTTAGTGCCATCAGCGTGGCCTTGCTATCTGAGCATATGACCACCTTGCTCTCTTCCAGATTCCTGGACATCCACTTAGTTGCCAACTTGAGTGTCTCTATCTCGGTCTCATAGGAACTGGTCCATCTTCTGCCCTTGATTCTTTCGGAGTACACCACCCTAGAGGACTCTTGGGGACCCACCGTCACCACCATAGAACTACCCCATTTGCCGTACCCCCGGCGGCTGACCCTTCCGTGTAGATGAGGTAGTCTGATGGCCTCTCGCTTTGGTAGCTTCCTCCTTCAGACGCTCATTGCTCATGCATTTACTTCCCCCATCGGTTAGTTCGGTTTCGATGCACCACCTGTAAAAAAAACCTCTTCTTCCACGGGGTTCTGACGGCCGGAATTCGTCTCTCCTGCTGTTTTCAAGACCCTGTAACTCGGGCCAGCTCCTCTGCAGTGTGTCTCCAGCTGCTTCTGATCTTTAATCTAAGGACCACTTTGTGCTCTGTGATGGTTCTTCTTGGGTTACTTCTAGGGAGCCTTAGCGACTTCTCCCAAGCTTGAGCACACTTTTTTTAGGACAGTCTTATACTCCGGGACATTCGCCTCCAGCCTCATGGCTTCCACTAGCGTGGTACACGCCTGCCCTGAAATATACTTAAGGGCCTTGTTCTGTGGTCGCTCCAGTTCTTCGTGACTTGTGCTGGACAACCAAGGGTGCCATGCAAGGCCACCATAATCCAGCTGCTCCTGATGCACGCCAGAAAGATAGTTTTTAAATTGTCCTTGTTCCAGCCCCATGACTTGTTTGCCACCGCTGCCAAAATTCTGCATTTATTCGCTGCCTTGTTCGTAACCTTCTTCAAGTGGGCTCTAAAGGAGTGTGTGGTCAAGTGTGATGCCTAAGAATACCGGGTTCTCGCTCACTTTAAGTTCTGACTCATCGATTTTCACAGATGGCTTCCACCTGGCTTCCCATGTGCTGGAGCTGAAAAAGCTTATCTCGCACTTGCCGCATTCAGAGATAGATGCCTGTTATTGCTCTACTCACTGATCACCCTCACACCCTCCTGGATCTTGTTCCTCGCTTCTTCCTTCGTCTTACTTTTCGCCCACATTGCAATATCATCTGCATACATGCTGACAAATATGCCTCTCGCCTCTCGGAATGACTTTTCTGACTGGGTCTATGTATAAAGGAACAACAGCGGGGATATGACCGCTCCCTGGAGCATTCCTTACGAGATCTTGACTGGTCTACTAAGTGCCTCGTTCAGTCTCACTCTGCCAAACCGATTACTAAGAAAGCCCATGATCCACCTGGTGAAACGCAAGGGAACTCCACACTCCAGGAGTGTTTCGATAAGCCTCCACCTCCAGACGGTTTCGTAGGCCTTACTGTAATCCATAAGCGCGAGCACCGTTCTCTTGGGCTGTCTTTCTTGAAAACCATCACTTATAGATTGAGTTATCCTCATGCACTGGTCTTCTGTAGAACGTAGCTTTCTGAAGCCCGCCTAATCTTCTGAGAGCCATTCCCCTTCCTCTGCCATATACGCTAGCCTATTTGCTACCATTCGTTCCATTGACTTGGCCAGAGCTGAGGTGAGGCTCACATTCCTGAAGGATTCTATGTTTGCTGCCGGTTTGCCTGCCTTTTGTAGTGGGATGATCTCTGCCTTCCTCCACTCTTGTGGTACTTCGCCTGTCTCCCAGGACTGGTTTATGCACCTCAGCAGGTTGCTTTTGGCCTCTGTGTCTAGCTTCTTAACCAACAGTGGTGTTATCTCATCCGTCCTCGCCACTGACTTGTCTCGCATCAGGAGAATAGCTCTCTCTAGTTCACTCATAGAAAAGGATTTGCTGCTTTCCGGTTCTGCCGATTTACAGTTCAAGGCCGCTTTCGCGTCTTTATTGCGGGACCTCTCTTCCTTCGAAAACCTTAGTCTGCTAACAGTTAGTAAATAGTACAACAGTTCTTCCATTTATCCTCTTTAGTCTTTCTCACTAGGTCTTGGACGTTTCTACACTCGTTCACCAATTCTTCTCTGTTGTTCGCTACGCTCCTTCTTAGGCTGTTTCTTTTTTTCGCCGCCTTTCTAATCTCGCTATTCATTCATTCTTTGCTTCCTTTCTTAATAGCCATTTTAACTATGTAAAGCGGCGCAGCCTTTCTAACCGCTTTGCTCACCTTTCTTACGTTCTGCTCGACACTCTTGCTTTGTTCCCATTGATATCTCCTGTTAATAAGCCTTCCATTTCCTCTGTATATTTGGTGTAGTTGACATCCTTAACCTTCCATCTGAGACTAGACCGTTGCTTCATTTTGAGCGTCTTAATTCTACAGTTCACTGACATCAGGATAGGAAGGTGATCTGACCCCATGCACTCCAATCTTTTCCACTCTGTGCGCTTCAGCCAGCTGTTGTGGACCATCGTTATTTCAGGGCTGCTAACTCCACCCGTTTCTTTATTTATTCTCGTCTTAGTGATTTCATTACACGTACATTTATCCTTATTCATCATCCATTCACTCAGGATTTCTCCTCTCTGGTCTGGAGGTTGCACTGCATCCCATAGTGCGTCGTGCTCATTAAGGTATCCCGTAATGATGGTTTTATTGTTCACCTCTAATCTCCCCATTGCGAAAGGGTCTTCGTCTTGGTTTTCTCGACTGCCTCTGTGGGGTGGCTGGTACACATTGATCAAATGGATATTGCCCTCAATTTTGGACTTAATCTCCACTTTAAGAACTTCAAGTTTAGATTCTCTATCTTGCTGGACCACAATCTCTCTTTACGGAATGTCTTCTTTAATCAAGGTGACCAAGCGAACCCCTTTGGCATACTCCCTGTCTTTGCGTATTGTAGAGTACCCATCTACGCGAGGGGTACTTTGTTTTTGCTGGAGCTTGCTCTCTTGGATTTTACACACATCAATCCGGTGGTCTTTGAGCCACTTTGCAAGTTCTCCAATATTGGTGCGGATATCATCTGCGTTCCATTGCAGAAGCTTCAGACTCCCTCTGCGATCGAATTCCGAGGGGGGGCTCACTAACATTGGTCGTCCCTGTATTCGTCACTCTGACGCGCTGAATGGGCCTCGTGAATTTCTTGCAAGTCCACGCGTTGGCCGTTATCAAGTTCTCATATTCTTTCGTGGTTAGACCGCTGCAATCCTTGTGGGCCTCTTTCTCACATTTATGACACTTAAGGGGTCTCTCCCCCTGTCTCAGCGTTTTATTACAAATAATACAAGGAACGCCTTTAATGTTAGTTTCCCTCGTTTCCAGCTCAGCCACCAGCCTGCCTGCAATTCGCCTACCGCTGCTCCTTGCTGTTTGACTACATTGGTCACATTCCCATCCTTGACATTTTCTCAATCTGGAACTCCCACTGTAGCGGTCCTGCTTGTGGCTTGCGGCACCACACTTCTGGCACTTTAAATACTCGCTTCCCGCTCTGACGGCCCTCCTGCAGCTGTAGCAATCCGGACCTGGGTTGAGCTCGATATCTCCAGCTTCATTTAGTATTTTCCGAGGGTCGAACGCTGGGTTTTCGCCCTCGGTGCCCAAAAACACGACTTTCTTGCTTGAATAATTGGAAGTACTGGTCTTCTTTACCAGTTGTTGTTTGTTTGTTTGTTTGTTTGTTTGTTTGTGTGTTTGTTTGTTTGTTTGTTTGTTTGTTTGTTTGTTTGTTTGTTTGTTTGTTTGTTTGTT
>JAYRBW010048715.1:0-11289 GCA_036023295.1 Invenusta paracnida
CAGTTTCGATGAAAATTTGTTTCTTCTTTTTCTTATTCTTATTATTTTTATTTTCGTCAGCCAAGTTGATTGATATTTTATCGGAAAATACATTTTCTGTATAAAATTGATCTTTTTAGATTAATCGCTGGAATTGTATCATTAAATGCCGAAAAACAGTCTTACCTATCAATATGCAACGAAATAAAAGCGCAGATTTATTTAAGTGAAAATAAAACTAACTACTCTTAGACAGAAAATCATATGAGATTAAATCAAAATTTAATTATGTTAAAGCATATTGAACAATATCGATACGAAAGAAATTTTTGAGTTTTATTTTGCTAAAAATGTTTAATTTCCATTTCAAGCGTTTAAACTAAAATCTAAACAATTGTGTGTAACTCGTACTATATTTAGAAAATATGTATTTCCATTACAACTTAATCATATGAGAGAAATTAAAACGACGAAATATGCAAGAATAGTTTTGTATTATTTCAGAATTTTATAAATGAAAAATAATTATTATTATTCACATTGTAGGTATGCATGAAATTATATTAATATAGAAATATTTTCAAAAAATGAAATGATATCTAAACAAAAACGACCACGTCGCAAAAATAAAAGCCAAGAAACGAGCTCTACAAAAGAAAAACATTGAAATGATATTGATTATACATAGTACAGCCATCGTAGAAATTGATATAAACATGGCGCCAAGATATGATTGTTACAATACTTTCTGTTTCAAATGCATAAATGTATACATCAATATGGAACATAGGTATATGTCTAAACTGTAAAATTCATAAAAATAAAAAAAAATTCTTGGCAATGCAATGGAACATTTTTACAAAAGCAATGAAACTCACGAATACAAAACAGGTTGTTTTAATTTAAGTAAGCCAATTTTTAAAACATAGTAAAATAGTATAATTTATACCATTGCAACCATTTTTTCATCATTTTTGTTGTCAAATTTTTATGAATTTTACAATTTGAAAGTATACCTATGTTCCATATTGATCTATACATTTATGCATTTGAAACAGAAATTATTGTAACAATTATATTTTGGCGCCATGTTTATATCAATTTCTTCGATGGCTGTACTTCCTATCATTATTATCATTTCAATGTTTTTCTTTTGTGGAGCTCGTTTCTTGGCTTTCATTTTTGAGATGCAGACGTTTTTGTAAATATATACTACCTCTATTCCAATTAACTGTTCACTTTCATTGTAATATCGTGTACGCAGCTTAATGATCTATAAACTTCTACTTGGCACTCAAAGACACGAATGTTTATTCACTTCCTTGCTTTAATTGAAATTATAATGGGGGGAAGCCAAAAAAATTAAAAATCTGTAGAATATTAACTTACTAATTAATAATTTTTAAGTGCGGAGATACTTTACGCTCACCCTGTAGAAGGTCAGCGAAATTTTGAAATAAATCAATAATCTCCGCTAATAGGATTTGAGCAGTATTGTCTATTTTGTGTACTCAAAAATAAGGATACAAGTGTAAAAACGACCATGTATAAATATATCACAGCGCATAGAGAAAAGAATGGCATTGAAAATGCCTAATCTGGAGAATCTGGCCTCCACCAATACGATAACAAAGTCACATTTCACTCTCGACTGTAATGAAACAACCAATGCGCAGGAAACAATAAAGTCTACGTTGAGCAGAAAAAGTCGTTTCACTAAAGCCGATCAATACACGATCAAACGTTTTCGACGAATTAGTTTGAAGAAAATGTGTGTCTACACGATAAGACTGGTTCGACGAACTAGTTTGAAGGAAATGTGTGTCTACTCTATAAGACTGGTTCGACGAACTATAGTTTGAAGTAAATGTGTGTCTACTCGATAAGACTAGTTCGACGAACTAGTTTGAAGGAAATGTGTGTCTACTCGATAAGACTGGCTCGACGAACTAGTTTGAAGGAAATGTGTGTCTACTCGATAAGACTGGCTCGACAAACTAGTTTGAAGGAAATGTGTGTCTACTCGATAAGACTGGTTCGACGAACTAAATATAAAATTGTCTGTCTTCTTGTCGCTCATTAATTTTATTTAATGATGTACCCAAATTACAGCTTAAAAACGTATGAAATAATCAGTGATAATAGTTTCACAGAGTATGTTTAAAAATATGACCTACTACAAATTCACATTCATTGATCGAATGTTTCGTATTTATTACAAACAGAAATCCTTCATAGTAGTTAAGAAAATTTTTGTAATTTTAATTTAAAAATAAAAGGAACAAAGATAAAAAATAATTCAAATTGATAGAGAAGTTTACTTAATTAATGTTTTAATCAATTGTTACTAGCAGATTTAAAGAAATAAAATGAAATTTAATGTCAATAGAGAAATAAAGTGAGACCATTATATATACAGAAAAATAGTCAATATATTCAGCATTTACCCATTTAGTAAATAAAATCAATTGTTCTGCATTCAGCACCCCTCAAATTTGCATAATATGTATCATAATAACCCCGCAAATATAGCGAGATGGATATAACGAGAAATCTGATATAACGGGCAGTGTTTGAGGTCCGAAGAATTAATTGACTGTATAAATGAATATATCACTTGTTGATACAACAAGATATCGAAAATATAGTTACCCTATGATTCTTATCATAATATTATTCCCTCAATTAGGTATTCGTGTTATTGTGTAATTTAATACTAATATTTTGTACATAGCCAACATCTCTACATATAGCACACTTTATTATAAGATATAATATTATTATTATTATAAAAAATAAATGGTTCATGTTTTGCAATCTTTTTAAAAACTCTATGTATAGGTATTTTAAAGAGATCAAACAATTTGCTTACACAATCCAACACAATATCCCATTTCTCGTAATAGCTGGATTATACTGTATTTATAGAGCCCCCCCACTTCAGCGGATGTTATGGGAACAAATCGGCGCAATATCCATTTACGTGTGAGCGCCGAAGTACTCATTATACGCCAGTGTATATTCAGCAAATGTGCACGAGAGTCAAAGTTATCACAGTCGATTGTGACCACAGCTATGTGTGAGAGACTCAATTGCTTTAATTAAATTTCGCAATTTTAATATTTTGCTAAATTATGCTTCTTGCTTGTTTAGTAAGTCTTACTTTGGAAATTATTTTCTGTTGATAAAAGTATAGGCTGAAATAGCAATTGGCCCTCACACAAATAACTGTGGTCACAATCGCCCGGCTGTGATAACAATTTTGGCTCTCGTGCACAATTGCGGTGTTGTTTGAGTTATTCGACTCAGACGTAAATAGGTCTATTACGCCGCTGATCTACCCCCCCCCCCCCCTAACATTAGTTGAGGCGGTCTAGCTAAAGTCAAAATTGACTCTCGTGGTGCTTAAGCATTTAGCTATTAACAGTTCGTCACGGTTTGTGGTGCATTTTACACCCCAGGCATATATAAATATAATGAACTCGGGATTTTCAACGCAGGAATTTGGCTGTATAAATGTATTTTATTCATTTTAGTTACATGAAGGAGACATAGCATAGTTAGCTAATATAACAATTTATAAACATTATAATATAATATAGGTAGAAACTAGCAGATGCATAGAATTGACAGAAATTCTATTGAACGCCATGGTTTGCAACCTTTTGTGATTTCTCACCCTCGACAACAAGCAGTCCGCAATCAGGGCAGGTGTTACATAGGCCGCCCAAGAGGTCCAGATAAAAAACAACGGAAAATGGGCTTCGATTGCCATCTGTGCGACACATGGACAAACGCGTATGTGTGTAACAATTGCTTCGTTTAGGTAAGTATACCCACATCCTTATAAACTTGCCTACAAGTTATAGTATACATACACTTATACCTGAACTTTATAAATACTATACTATATATTGTATTACATGTCATATATGAAATGTATACTTTACTATACGAAACTTGATTCTGACTGTCGTCATGTTACTTAAAAAATAAAGTGCCAGATAGCTATAAAAATAATTTCGTGTTTTTATTAATAAATCGCCAAACAATACATCGGGGTGCAAAATGCACCTCAAATGTTGTGTGACTATAGAAACAAAGTAAACAGCGACGAACTGTAAAACCGTGTGCATAATTATCTATCAATGTAGATAGACTTCACTGAGTTTGCAGTTTACTACACTGACACAATACTGATAGCGGTCGTCGTTTATAATGTATATAGCATGTGGCACATTGTCAGTTGTAAGAATTCACCTGCTTAGTGCAGCTGGAGTTCACCTTCTGAGACCTTTATGTCGAATCTCTTAATCTCTGCAGGAATCTTATGCATCCACCGAAATAATCCATGCATAGCAAATGGATAAAAGTCAATTATTATTGTTAATTTATATCTTTTTCAATATGCATACATTCTTTTACTGAACATTACAGATTGAAATGACATCCACGAATGTTAATTATCTTATATTATTAATGTTTCAAATATCCTTACTGTGAAAGTAGCAAGCTGCTTTTAAATTTGGATTTTCAGATTTTGCATGAATTTCTGAACACTAAAATCAGGGATGCATGAGAATTGCACTTAAATATGATTATTATGATAATTATTATTTGTCTAACGAGGGTGATCTCGTATTACATGGCCACTATTTAGAGAAGGTTAAAAAAATTGCTCATTAGATTAACTACTCAAGGAACAACCATTACATTAACAACCATTCAAAGAAAACAAATTCACAGCAAAACTACACATTGCAATAAAAATAGACCCTACTAATATTACCTCGAGAGATTAAGATCGTACTTGAAAAATACTAAACAAGCATTACGTAGCGAATCCAAATTACAGTGTTACTATTACGTCCATTTGTTAAACTTTGGGAGTCGCAGACAATATGGTTATTAATATATATTTTATTTATTTATTATAATTTAATATAGGTTCATAACAAATATCAATCATTTGTGTAGTAAAATACATAATTTACAGAATCTTACATACAGTAAATGATCTTGCTATAAGATATCAACAGTCATATTCAATCACAAAATTAAAGAAATGATTACATGATTATTTAGGTACTTCACCAATATTAAGGTAACTAATGCACGTTTTTTTCACGATAATGAATTTAGCCCGCATCACCAATAAATAAATGTCATAAAAATATTTAGTTAAAAAGCAGTTTCACCGATAGTTGCTTCATTGAAAGGAACATTTTAATCTTTTATAACGTAGATATAATTTCTATTACGTGCGTCTTTGTATTGTTAAAACAAACAGGTATTTTGGGATTGGTGACCCTCATGATATATTATTAAATTTAATCCTTTAGAGTAAGTGCAGTTCTGTTTGACTGTAAACTGGCTATTATTGGAGATTTGTAGATGGGAAACTACCAACTATTCCACAGTAAAGTAAGCGAAATGGACTCATTCAAATATACAGTTATTAAGTAAATGAATTAAATGCTTATATTTATATTCATGTTTAATAAAATATGCAAACAATCAAAATAAAACTATATTAAATGTTCGGTTTTACTATATAAAGCTGTAATATAATTTTAATCACGTTAGTTATATCTACATTTCTAAAATAAAGAAGTCCTTGATAACCATGCATCAAATAAATGTAAAAATACAAATAAAAACATATATTCGAAAATGTCCAAATAAACTATTAAAACCAGTATGACAGTGAAGGACTTGTATGACGGTTATCTAAACACATTAAAAGGGGAATCTCGTGTTTGTCGCAGTTTTCATAGTAAATTACATGCATAATGTTATGCTGGTTAGTAATGTCAATACATGCGCATATAACACATGTACACACAAACTTGGTTGATAATGTAAGTGCACACTTATACATACTTAAATAAACAAATACAAAAAAATATTAGTTTTAATATGTCATTGGTCCATGCATGGATAATTAAAGATAAAACGATACCTACTGTCAGTGACTAAATAGCACACACATATTATTCAATTTAGTCTGTAAATAGCGTAAATAGAAAACACTTACGAGTCGAAGGTTAGGTAGAACAGCTCGAATATAGCGACCGTAAAATCTCACGATAATAGCATCCAATATATACACGCAGCTCTCTAACAAACACGGCTCATCCACAGTTCAACACAACTGATTGAACAATTCTCTAACCAGCTCTACTTATCTACATGGAAGCCAAGATTAGGGCCAATAACATGAGAGCTCTGATGATTATGTTGTTTCTACTCGCGGCGGTAGGGAACGAAGCCAGGTTCACATGACCTACAACTGGTACTTGCACGTGAGTGAGCGTACATCAACACTTACGCTTAGCACAAGCTTGCCGGATGTGAAAAATGTAATTATAAATGCAAGTCGGCAGAAAAATGTAAATCGAAAATCTGCATTTTGGTGTTTACAATTCCTGTGCTTTACAAACATATTTATTTATTTAAATTTCTTTTTCAATAGTTACATGATATGCTAGTTTGGAACCACTTTAATCAGAATTTTTCAAGAAAATGATTATACACGGACAAATTAACTTAATAAAAATATACATTAGGAAGTACTCCACAGTTCTCCCAGACATCAAAATCTATCGGAGGCAGCCTGTAGTGCCACAGTAGCTGCAAGATGGGTTGTAAATTGGGCAGTGACCACAAATAACTTTGAATTTCGACCTCATTCAAACAACATCGGCCCAAAAAGGAGAACCTTTTCCCCTGCTCTGGACTTGGAATAAGACTCAGCTGGAACAATTCTAATCGGAATCGAACAGAATAAGCAAAGAAATTTCGGAGATCGGACGGAACAACTATGAGCAGACTAATAAGGTAGTAACCAAAATTATCTTAAAAGCAGCCACAATGACAATCCCCAGACCCTATGCCAGAAGCCTTAGATGAGAATGTCGTGGAAAAGACCCGGATAGGGAATGAAGCGAGAAAGAAAGTGGAAGAAGATCCATCAAAGAAAGAGGAGTGGATTGAGGCGAAGAAGGCAGTCAAAGAAGTCAGAGAGGAAGCTATAGACTAAAGAATCGGAAGTGGTTTATAGATGAACTGAATACCGATACCAATACGGCTGGAGTGTACGAAGAACTCGCAGCTATGGAGGCGGAAAACCTATCCAAAGAAGCTGCCAAGCGGTCATGGCAAGTGGGAAGACCGCGTCAGATCCTAAGAAGAAGGCAGACGAAAAGTGAAGAGGCAGCTACCGGAGATACGCAAGGAGTACAATGTATTGGTGTAATGGCACAGGAACTGATATGTGCAGACCTTTTATCCAGAAAGAACTGATCAAAAACCTTCAGAAAATTAAAGATAAGAAAGCCCTGGATTCAGACGATATATGTCCAAAGATGCTAAAACACACAGATGAAAAGGGTCTGCAAGCATTGCTACTGGTGATAAGTATGTCATGGAGACATGAGAATATCCCGAGCGACTGGAGAGCAGCCATGATTACCCCTATCCTTAAAGGGGATAGATCGAATCCAGACAAGATTGAAAGCCATCGCCCGATATCCCATTGCTAGACTGGCGGAGAGAATGGTTTTTGGAAAGGCTATATTGAAGGCTATTTCAAAGTCTTTTGAAGACTTTTTTAAATGAAGTTTTGAACATTGTTCATTATTTACGTCTGTTACAACCATGCAATAATAATGGATTTAATGGAGCAGAGTGGGATGTCATGGCATCCAAATGCAGCGTTGCGTTAATTGACCATGTGGTGTCCGAGCATTCAAATACGGATATATTTGACAGATTTATATTTTATTATATTTACAGAGAAATTACAACATTTATTATGTATACATTTTTATATGGGTGGTATAGATTTAAATGCAGTATATAACCTTCAAAATTCACCTTGAAATATAAAAACAATTTTCTGACTAATAATTTATTCAAATGGTTTTGTATTAAAGAATTAATCGTACAATTGCTGTATCTAGTGTATACGGAGTTGGAGCTAAGCAGATATTCACTTAAACTTCACAATTAAGGTATTCGCTGATATAAGGGGATAGATTCATAGAAATAAAATCCCAAGTCATAATAAGACATGCATATATAATGAGTTATTTAAATATAAAGAAGTCACTTTTTAAAGAATGATTAATATAAAAAAATACATCAATTAATCCATAGTGTAAGCATAATATATGAAATATACATGTATGGTTGAAATGAGTACAATATTCGGAATAACTACTTCAAATTACCAACAAATAAGTTATACATATAATCTCCGAAGGTACTTGAAGATATGTAACCTATTTTTTGTTTAATAAAACATCATAAATAAAGAGTGTAGTTCTGCAAAAATGCAGTAAATAGTATTGCGTGATAGGAGATAATAAGATAGATATCTAATTCAAACTTGATGACAGAATTTTGAAAACTTATGTAGTTGACAAATTACCTAGTGTTACACTATTACAAGTTGTTAAAAAAATGTTAGTGCTTTATATTTTAAGATAATAGAGTAATAAGAAAAGTATAGATACAACATATACCCATGAGCATTTACTAGAAATCTTTGATAGAATATTGGCTATTCTAAAAATAGAATGTCATTCCTACAATATACACAAAATAGTATGAACGAAATAAACGACAAGAATTGCCAAAAATGCATGGCAAATAGAAGCAACGACATGTTTGCCAGTCATGACAAGGAAATCAGTGAGCCAACCATGAAGCAATAGTTTGGGCAGACAGTGTGGATGAAAACAGAAGATATGTATATATAAAGTCGATATTATAAAGAAGAAAGCTAATTTGACAGATCAAGATATCCTCTCCAAACTAGATCAGATCCTGATTTTTCAGCTAAGATGTGGTAAGAACTGTAAGGTGGGAAAATTTTTGTTTGTAACAAGATTAAAGCCGTTACTATAGGTGGTGCTGTAATTCTTTTGGATCAATATCTCATATGTGCAATGAACACAGACATCTAATTATCAGGAATCTTAAACGCAAGAACCCAATAAAATTCTCGCCTTAAATCTCACTGATCCCGAGAAAGTGCAAAATCTTGTTTTTGTAAGAGAATTTTGTTAATTGGAAAACCCCCCATTTGCGGAAAGGAAATCAAAAATGAAAACTCATGATTTGCGTATGAAATATCTCTCTCTTCAGAAATAAAAACTGCAATAAGCAAGATCGGATTTATATAGCTGCAACCAATCTAAACAGTGTTACTAATCCCCTTATAATGTAAAATACAATAAAATTAATTATATTTTAGTTAGCAATTTTCATCTCAAAGTCTATATTTCAACAAATATCCATATCTTTTTATACAGTTTGTTAAATGTCTTTCTCTTCATATTTATTTGGCACCAGTCATTATAATATTCCTATTTTCTTCATAATTACTATTAGCTCCGGGGTACTTCTATAAAGTAATTTTACGGTAATATTCTATCTTTTGATATGTTACTCTCAAAGTTATGTTTTGACATCAGATAACTTAACGAACTGTTCAGACAAAAGCTGAGCTTATTTCTAGAATCCTGGTAGGTCATAGGTTGATCTCTTAAGAACAGAGGTCCAGAAAACTTCGAAAACAAGAATGCCAATGCCTCCAACGTACAAGACCAACGCTATGATGAGTATGCCAACCATCTGATCGATACCAATGGCGTCGCCTTCGCTGACTTCCGCTAACTCCTCAGAACACTTGAGCTTGATGGTTAGATTTCCCTGGGTATGTTCATGCAGGTATTTGCCGAAGATGCCCGATTCAATGACCTTTCGAATCCTGGAAATGGAAAGAATGAAACCTTTTATCGTAAATATTGCTTGAAAATAAATTTAATTTGTATTAATAAGCGATACAACACTGTACACATGGGAAACAATATATATTTCGGAAATGTGTTATAACTTCTTTTTTAATAAGGTTTATTTATTTTCTAAGTGACTGACGCGCAAAAAGCTACAGATGGAATGAATCAAACGAACCCTTTTGGGTTGGCTATCCATTCGACTATAGCACAGCTGCCAGCCGGGGACGGGGTAATTAATTTTGGTCCGAACCGGGGTTGGAATCCATCTGATTGGCAGTCCAACACTCTACCTCTGGGCAAACCCGTCCTCCAATAGTTCACTTCGGTTGAAAAAAGTTTTGAGACAGAAATCAGCTCTAATTAATTTAACGTTTTATTAAAATGCTTCGACAATTATTAACTGATAATTATTTATGTATTATTGTCAGCGAATAAATATAATTTAATTTAATTATAAAATATATAGAAATGTTGTGTATTAAAACATAATTACATACTACGCAATATAATATGGCATGAGGATGACTAATAACACAAACTTACTGAAAGTTAAATACATCAATATACGGCGAGTTTTTTGCCATAGCGAATCCATCGATATTAGGCAGAAGGGTCTCAGGCAGAACGTAACTCTTCATACAGGTCTGGCCAACGAGATAGCGGAACAACACCCAAGGTTCTAGACAGGCTATGTCATAGCGACCGGAAGTCATCAGCTGTAGGAATAATAATGGAAGTATGTTAGTAACAATGAAGTTTTTGATCTGTTTCAATGAGGGATTTCAAGTTAAGTTAAAGAGTAACGGCGGTGTAAGTATTATTCAGGTATTTCCATAACCCAAACTTTGTGATTTTTACTCCAAACTTGAAAGCAACTATTCATTAAAGTTTATACACATTTTAATCTCACCGATTTGACATTCGAGTAATTCAGGTGCTACTCTAATCTGAATAGTTAATTAGTGCGTTTCTAAAAAATGCCTGTTTGTTATAATTACAATGATAAAACTATAATATTGAAGTTAACAATATAATGCAAAGGAGTTTAACATGTCCATAACTAATTTTAATATTTAAAACACTTATTTTTATATCTAAATTTTAGATTTTTCCTTCCTCTTAGGAGTGAACTAAAATGCAATTTGAAGTTTGAAATTAACTTACTCAATACTCAAATATTGACAATATCAAGCAACTTTAGTCGGAATTTTACTTACACTCTGAAGTTATACTAAACTTGAAAGCAAAATAGAGTAACTTGCAGATACGCACCTACCATACTACTAGCGCTGTTTTTCTCTTGTTAGAGCTCATCAGCTAGTCTAACCCTGATAACAGTAATACACCAAGAAGAAGCAGTACTCCACAAGGGAGACTAGGACAGCGCTGTTTCGCTCTTATTAGAGCCCATCAGCTAGCCTAACCCATGATAACAGTAATACACCAAGAAGAAGCAGTACTCTACAAGGGAGACTAGGACAGCGCTGTTTCGCTCTTATTAGAG
>JAYRBW010048726.1:0-11289 GCA_036023295.1 Invenusta paracnida
CCCCCCCCCCCAGGTCTACAAAATAAATAATGGCATTTCATTTTTTAATCTCGATGTGTTTTAGTCATTTTAAGTAGGATCATTTATCATATAAATGTCTAAATTTCACTATTGAAATAGATAAACATCAACGCTTAAAAGAGAGTCAAATAATAAATGTTGCAAATTTGATTCATTTCTTTAAAAAAGTCCAAGAAAATATATATTATTCATCTCATTAAAGTCTATTCAATTTAAATTTGTATTTAACAATATTATGTGACACACACAATAATAATAATAATAATAATAAATGTACTGCATTTATATTGAAAACTTTAGTTAATGTAGAAATTAAGCTGGCTGTATTAATTTGTCTAAATATGTAGATGAATAGTCAATGTGATATAAGAAACATTTATATTTTTTATTCACAGGAGGTATTTTATACAATATACGGTGCCAGCTAAACAACATGAGGTGAAAGTTAGGTGCTACCACTTTAATAATGCTTCTCGTTCCTTTCTTGGACTATATTATTGTCAATCTTAATGAAAAATTTACAAAAATAACTACAACGGAGTTATCTAACTTGGAGCTAGTTCCTTCAATTATTTACACATAAGAATTTGATATTTTTCCTAATGTATACGTATATGGATAAGACTTACCATTGCCAGAGCTTATAAATTCTGAAATACTTTGATGGAAGTAGAAACATGCTAACGTCAGGAATAATAAAGGCCCTTCAACACTTGACTACGATCAGCAATTGTAGTGTAACACAAACTTTTTCTCAAGCTTTAAATTGGCCTGTATTCTACGTGTAACTTCTTGCAAGTGCGAGAGGAATGCCAATAATTGGAGTATGGGATAAAGTGTCTATCTTCATTGGTTCTTTTGTGAATCCACTATGACAAAATCACTAATCTTGAAGAAGTGGTGAACATTTATTCGTGATTGCATCCAAAGCGACTAAAAATGGACTGGACCTTATCAATCATGTGCACAATAATTTCTCATATTGTTGAATATCTTTATTACCTGAAGTTTGAGCATCAGTTTGGTCTGACTATATAAAAACAACTATTATAGTTCCCTACTTTTCTCTTCTCCTATAAGCCGGATGGAACCTGCAAGGATCCTCCGGGTATATCTCAGCTATATGTTATATTTTTATTTAACTAGAAAAGGATATTACAATTTATTAGTTTGTTTAAGCAATAATTGTAACTAATAAACAATTTTTTAACATTTCCGAAGTAATATTTTTACAGATTATGAATGTATTGTAGTATAGCGGAACATCAGGAATTTTTTTATTGAATTTGGAATAACTTAATTAGAATACCCGAACTTAAAATACGTATTTAATTTTAGAAAAGGCTCCTTTTGGATAATCTGAACCACGCCCTATCACAGACTGGCTAGACCCCTGCAATACAACACATTTTCAACTAATTCACCACATTTTCTTTGAGGTGAACTCCTTTAGTCTATGACCTATTGGACATACCCTGCAAGACAACAAGGTGATTTGTAATGTACTGTTACCTTCTCCTAGCCTTTGCCTGATGAAACATACCCACAAGGCAACAGGTGGATTTGGAAGCAGTTACCCCTATGGCAAGCCTATAATGCATCACAAGCAGTGACACATACAGTCTGGTCTATCAGGAGGGACATTATACTCTTGCTATAGGGCTTGTTTTGATGTAAGTATGCTGTTACCTCTATAATGTATGTGGTTGCAGTTTAGTGTCATTGCTCAATTAAATTAATTACATTTTTCAACAAACACTTATTTTTATCCAGGTCTAAATCTTGCATTAGCCATTTTACAACTAGTTACAATTAATCACTAAAATCACAACAATAAATGACTGCTGATTAATGATCAATTATAAGGTTTATAACACAAAATGTTCAATTTATACTTAAATATATTATATATATTATTTATTTATTTATAAAACTTCTAGAAATAGTTTTTATTTATTAATTAGAGTTATTCAATAGAATATATTATAATCATTCAAATTATATATAATTATTATTGTATATTGAGTAACTCAAAATAATAAATCAAAAATACACCTAGAAATTCTACGAATTAATTATACAGGTATAACTAAACCTAACAAATATAAAAATTGTGATTTAGAATAATTTAGAATCTCTATAATCTAACTAATAATAAAAGCACTCAAATAAATAACGACAATAACTGTAAAAGAAATTAAAAGTAATCATTATACTTTCGGAAATAATAATATTAAAATAATTAAACAAAAGTAGTTTAGATGGCATGGTTTTCCTTGCATTATGTACAGGTACAGATAAGGAATTAATTCAAAATAAAATGTAAAATATTACATCAATTTTTTAAAGTAATAAATTATATATTGAGACTCAACTAGATGTAATTAAATAATGGAACTGCAGATGAATTCGATTATAGGGCTATATACATTAAGTTCAAAATAATATTATCGTTTTACTAAAAATAACAGCAGGTTATACAAATGAACACAAAAAAGCTATATAATACTCACCCCACATCAATGAGGCCCCTCTTAGCCTTGACAAGTCCCTTCCCCGGTGTAACGTCCTCTAGGCCAATAGAGAAGCCCCGATGCGATAAATAAGCTGGAATCAGTCGAGTCATCCGCCACATTATCTCGGCACAGGCATTGCCCCCGTAGTCTCGCAATACGACGTAGAAGAGGTTGTCCTTACTTTCGCTCCCCAGGACCCGTTTCTCCAACACACCAGTCATTATCTCGCTGTTGTGAATCACCACGACTAGATTGTAAGACAGACAGTTAAGATAATACAATACTAAAAGTCATTTGATACATATACCATCAAATCAGTTCGATAATGATGTGTATATACACGATCAAGTCGGTTCGACGAACTACGAGTAAATATAAAAGGGGAAATTCTCCTTTCTCGTTGGCTAGTAAGTTTAAACAGAAAAGGATACAATTATACTAACGTACAGGAAGACATAATCAGTAACAATAACTCGTAATATCTAAAACTCTGATCTAATTTAAATATTTATAATAATCATGTGAGAAGATATATATCAATGTATTATTTTAATTGAGTAGAAGTGTTATCTCCCCTCCTCTTTACCCGATATTGCATTGCAGAACTAATAGTAGTGTACCCATCCTAACATATAGGCATAATGTTAGGCAGTTGGAATAGTTTTTCTTATATAGTACAAGAGTTTTAGTTACATATAATGAAACCAGCATAATAATGTACATGTAGTAAAATACAGCCAATAAAAACTTAGTTTGGCCGTCCAAAACGGCTATGTTAATTTTATGTTGCCAGCTCATAATCTATAGTTAGTTTTAAGCTGAGAAATATTACTAATAAATAAATAAATTATAACTTTTACAAAAATACCTAAATTCGTTTTTGATGTAAAAGTTTAGCATTTTCGAATAATGACGTATAAATTACATTGACGTCAATTAAATATACATAAATATGCATACTAATGATGTATTTTCGTTAATTAAACAACTATATACCTAGATTAAATAAAAAACGAATGATGAAAAATTATATTTTTATGATTGTTTATAAATATAAAACATATAAACAATAACGAAGATATATTTTTTCATTATTCTCATTTTACCTAATCTATACTTACTGTCATAATCTTTTCTATCAGCTATTTTTAATATCTCTCCAAAAATTCACATTTTGTCTGTTCACTTAAAATTATACAATTCTTTGTACAGTTTTCTTTATTGGATTTTTTTAATTCAGTACTATTTTGTAAAATAATCATCACATTACAATTGAACTATATGTTATTATAAAATCTACAAATACATAGAGTATTGACATTGTATGGTTAATAAATGATTAATTATTCAATTGTTTATACCTTTAAAATACATATAAATCAACTATAAAGGAATACAGGTCAATACTTTTTAAAACCAAGAAAAATTAATCTTAAACATACAGCCATCGTTGGGACAGAGATCCTCATCCTTGTCGTAAATAGACTTGGTCTTAGCGCGCAAATTTACAATAACCTCGTTAGCAGGGTGAGGTCGAATGATAATGCTGAAAAGTTGCTTCCCAGTCCATAGGGTCACAGGCTGACAAAATGAGATAAAGCTATCGTGATAATAATAGGGCATAAAAGCAAGAATTATAATACAATAATAACGCTACAAATGTTACAGTAAAATGAATAATAACTATCTCTAGATTTCAGCAATTGCTTTTTTACAGAGAAGAATATATTTATTAACAATAATTGGTGCTTACATGTCTAACATGACAATGTCATACTATATTCTATGAAATAATATAAACATTTTTTAAATAGATAATGAATTCGTCTTAGGTAAATCATTACTGTACTATAGGAAAATTATTAAACACCTTAATTTTAGAAAGTTTTATTCAATAATATTCCTTACTAAAATTAAAAAGTATATAACATTGAAGCTTAGAAAATGTGAGAGCTAAACAGCACTATCTCGACGATGTTAATTCAGTAACAACTTTCAAATTGAAGTTAAACATAATAGTAATAGGCTAAAAAAATAGCAAGTCATGGAATCTAATTTTTTTAAACTGATAAAAAGAACTGATCGTAGCTAGTAATAGAACTGAATGTACTAGATAACTCCAATGGTTCCAATGAAATTTGAACGAAAAATGTCATGTTTAATAAAATAGTAATGCTATTATATTTGACAGCTGTTATACATGGGTTGGGTGTAGGCCACTCAAAGAAACATAACAACAACAACAACAACAAAAATTTCTTAAGCAATTATTAATAATTTCAATTTATTTATTAATAAACTTTCTAATGAAAGAAGTTTTCATACATAATACTCACCCAAACAATTGCCGGTCGTGGGAGCTTGATCCTCGTTTCGAGTGTCTTGTCTGAGGAGGCAAACGATGCCGTTATTTGACACATCTGATCCCGTGTTAGGAAGACATCGCGCTGGGTCAGAAGATAGGAACCAGTAATGAAGTCTTGAATAGCTGCTATAAGCGGCTCTCCATTTCTTGGAGTGATGATGTTCCGTTTCGACTAGAATTGTGAACAATGAGAGCTATATTACTGACTAAGAAGGCGAGTAGAAATAGTCGTCATAATAATATTAATACTAAATTTAGAAAAGACATGTTTTGGAGAAAAATATAAAACTGTTCAGAGTAAATATAAAATGTAAAACAATTTAAATAAAAAATAAATGCTTTATAATATGCAGCAGCCTTATTTTCAAAGCTACTTTTCGCTTTCACTTAAGTGGATTTTGTATTTTCGAAACTACTTTTGCTTTCCCTTTCACTTAAGTGGATTTAGTATCTTCAAAGCTTGTTTTCACTTACACTTTTACTTCACTTAAATAAAGTGGTATTTTCGAAATCACTTTTCACATAAATTTTTTTACTTAAAGTTAAGTGAACTGTATACCTAACTTAATAATTTTGAAATTCTTATAAATTCACAAATAACAAATATTTGAAATGATTTTTTTATGCACGATATCGACATTCAGTTTTCTATGTAATGCAATAAAAAATTATGCCGTGTTATGTTAATTAGATATATATTAATTGGATTAAGAAAATACTAGTAATAGGACGAACTAGTAAAAATATCATCTTATGTAAAATATTTAATGAAAATAATCATATTGAAATATGTACAAAATGGATAGACATGAATGTCGATATACACGTTATATATTTATATGATTATAAAAAATAAGTATAACTATGTTCACATAAATGTTCTAGCGATGGTGTCTCGGCGCTCTAGGCCTCTCTCGTCTAAAGGGCCATGCCCACCAAGCGCGACGCGAGTGCAAATGAAGTAGAGGTTAGAAAATATCACTTAGAAAATATACTTTATTTTCACTTACACTTAAGTGAATGTGCAGAAAATAGTAGTTACAAATCCAACTTCACTTTTGCTTACACTTAAACTTAAGTTAAGTGAGTTTCGAAAATAAGGCTCCAGGTGGTTTACACCAATAAATATTCATATAAAGGTAAGTTGCCTTCCGAATTGTTTGGAGTAAATGGGTCGTATTAAATAATTTCCAGACTTAAACAAGATTAACTGATAACTAATTAATCTGAATGTTGCAGCGCAAATCAGCTCATTGAAGCTAAAAATACGTAATATGGTGCAACTTTTAAGCTTGTAGGCAGCAATACTACCAGCTTAACTAAAACTCTCGTTAAGTATGTAGATTCTTACAAAATTACAAAAAAATCCTATTTAAAGGATTTATAATACCCTTAAAACGTTTATCAAACAAAAGTACACGAACAAACCCTAACAGAAATCAAGTGTCAATAACACTCACAGCCATGAGTTCCTGGGCTTCAGCTCGTGCCTCCTCGGTCTGAGGAAGATGGAGGTTCATTTCATCCCCATCGAAGTCAGCATTGAATGGCGTGCAGCAGCACTCGTTGAAACGAAAGGTCCGATTCGGCTTCACAACTGCCTAAATTAGATAGAATTGGTCACCATTCGATTTACAATATTTTACAGAAGTCTGTATACTTAGAATATAGATTAACTAATTTAAAAAACAGTTCGATTAGTAACTACTTACCATTATTAAGATTGAAAAACTGCACACCAAATTATAAACAAACAAAAATTAATAATAATTTGAACTTCCTATAAAAAGAAGTTTCCAACACTCACACTTCTAACTACTTTCTAGTTATTTTCAGTAGCAAATGAATTTACTCGCAACAAAAGGTAATGATTGTGACGTGAGATATTTACAAAAAACAGTGACTCTACATGAAAGAAGACTGCCGCCAGGAATATATTACTACTTTACGCACAACTATAACTGAGTTAACAACACTGTTGGCCGACTGTGACGTTCTAATTTATGTTCATTTATGTTGTATGTATAAATTATTACATATATGTTATCCAATATACTAGATTGCAAGGAAATAATTATGACAAATTAATGTATAACATCATTAAAGGCTTAAACTGCATTAAATAATATCTGATTACATATTATATACATTGTAATGCAGTAACATATCTCAAAATTAACATTGCATTTAAGTTTGATCAAACAACCTTTTCAATGAAATGAAATAAAAAAGAAGCTTATTAATCAATTTAAATGCAGGTTTAAGCACAGAATGCACCTTAAAGGCCTGAATACTGAGGCGATGAAGGGAAGGCTGGCGGTTGAAGAGAACAACATCTCCATCCACCAAGTGGCGCTCGACAATGTCCCCCAGGCGCAGTGAGTTGGCCTCGCGCTCACACACACCCGAGTGCTCCAGGCGTTTTTTGGGCCGGTCAGAGTCTCGCGGGATCACGTACTGTGCGCCGGGGTGGAGGTTAGCACCATTCCGCACTCGCTCGCGCATTACCTCCAGATTGTGCGCGGTCACGTGTTCGGGGTAAGTAAGAATCTTAGCACAGTGCATGGGTACCACTACCTTGGGTTGGGAGGATGGTTCATTAATAACAGTTAGTTAGTTAAACACACAATTTAGTGATAATCTACGTTTTTTTCTTAGAAGTATATTTTTACCACTATAACCATTGATATAAATCATATAAATGAAATTATATATACAAATAATGATTAGATTTCTTGCATGTGTTTTTATCAAAAAAGATATAAAAATAATTATATATTTTTAGAAATACAGCAAAAAAGTGAATAAATATAGAAACCCTTTATAAACACTTGTTTTAAATAATCAAAATTTAATACTTGCACCAAGTCCTCATGTTTTCTACTTCTTCAAGAAAAAGTTCCACAAATACTAAACCTAACTAATTTACAAAATTATATTATTTAGGATTTTAAAGTGAAATTTGATAAACATGGTTTTTGGATGAATCATTTACAAGGGCTAAATCAGATAATAGGTATGTTTTTACAAAATTGAATTCATATCTGAAATAGTCTCCGAATTTTATAAATTATGATAATATAACGTAAATTGCTATTAGTACAACTTGATTTAAATCAAAAGTACGCCATTTATAGCATGTTTGAAAATGGTCAATGAATTTTATTTCTACTAATAAATATAAGTAATGTTCTAATCATTTTAACCGAATCATGCTAAAAAACACATGGTTATATATTTTTTAAATTAAACGATTCATAAAAGTAATACTAATATTGCACACATAGTAGTACCTATTTAGTTTGAGAAATGCTGCAAATACGCCACATTTAATTTAAAAAATAAAGAAAAACCTCAGAGTATTTATTCTGAAAGAGTATAAGCACACAAGAACCAAGTTTTGTTTAATAAGAACATAATTAACATGTTTAATAAGTATTTTATATACTATTTTTGACAATATACATATAATAAAAGACTACAAACTAAATAATACAATAATTATTAATACCTCATCAATTTTCATATTTGGATCGGGAGAGATAACTGTTCTCGCTGTAAAATTGGCCCGTTTTCCAGAAAGATTACCCCGAAAGCGACCTTGCTTCCCTTTCAATCGTTGAACAAGACCGCGAACAAACTTTTTAGCCTGAAAGTTTATTTATTTATTAAAAAATGGCTATTCAGTCCTACATAATATAACCTCTATATTAATTGTAATTAAGCAATAACGATAATTTCAAGATATCTAAATCATTTAATATAATAGAAATAATAATAATAATTCATCAGTATATAATATACTATTTCAAAAAGAAAAAAACAAAGAGCTGTAGAAATATTTATTTTTGAACATTTACGGATATAATAATAATAATAATTAAATATACAATATTCTTCATTATAAAATTTAAAAAGTGCGTAGAAAATGTAAATATTACAGATAACAAGAAGTGTTAATTACAGACAATACAATGATCAAAACTAGTGAGCGAGTACAACAATTAAAAAAGGAAAAAGAAAAGTTTAAAATATTCTTAAAAAAGGAAGAACATCGATATAACTAAATTGACTATTTAAATGAAAAGACAAACGAAAACTTTAGAAAATTAATAATTCTCTAACAGTTTAATTATATTTTTATCTACCACGATTATAATAGACTATTATAGTTTTAAACATTTAAGTGCACTAGTGGGCGGATTAGCAGTCTTTACTTCAATAATTAGAAGCTGAGGCACACACTTAAATTGTATAGACCAAGTTAAAATGATCACTTCGATATGTAAAAAATAGCGCAATAATTTAATATGCACACCTGTAATTATCAGAAATCAGAATAGATTAATCATCATTTCATACTATAAATAAATATTTTAAATTAGTATTGATATAGAATTAATCAATATAAAATAAAAAATCTTTCATCATGATCTGGATAGATTGAGCATAATATATTTCTTCTTTAATTATAAATAAGTCAGAAGAAAAATAAATTATGGTATGTCTTACAACATAACTAATATTTAAACATGATATTTGTAAGGCTCAATCAGGCAACATTAGATAAGTCATTATACATCTCGATTTTTTTTTATTTTAGCAATAAATCCTCTACAGAACATCACAAATTGATATCATTTCAAAAGGTTTGGAATACTAAAAATGCACAAACTTAAAAGTAATAATTTTATAAATATTTGCTAAACAAATGAAGGTAGTAAGAAATACAAATAACAATGGGTTTAACTACAAAAATATAGTAACAGATGCCAACGACTTACGTCCGAAAGTGTATTGATCGCAGAGACTTCAGAGTTAATGTAACGTGCCAACTCTCCGTGAAGACTGTCGTAACTGTTGATGATGTCTATGTTCTTCATGGCGTGTTCCATCGACTTGCTGTAGATTAGGGCTGTCTGCAAGATTACTGTCAAATCGTCCTCAGTTCTGGAAAATTCACAAAATATCACACATGACGCAAGAATAACAATCACATAACTACATACTTTTTAATTCAAGAAATTTGTTAATATTTACTTACTTTTCATCTTATTCTAAATGATTTAAAAGAATGTATATATGCTGAAAAAAATTTCAATTCAATGACATTAATTTTTAAAAATGACGTAGAAATTTATTAAAGAAAGAAAAACAAATAAAATAATTCAGAAGTACATAAAGTAATTTTTAGCTATAAAATATCAATAAGTAAATATAGTTCGATTAAATGAGTCTTAAAACGTAATTCTTAAAATAATGTATAATTTAAAATTCTTCTCAAAATTTGTTTTGATAACCAAATGTATATGACATATTTTTAAATTGTAAATCTTGATAAATCAATCTTTTTAAATCAACTAAAAACAGATAACAAAAATCTGCAAGAACTAAAAATCAACAAACATGGCAAATAACACATTACTAAACCATATAAATATTATTACTTGATATAATTAATATAATAATATATACCGAATTGACAGTAAAATAAACCTTCTATATGGATTATAGGGATAAACACCTTAGTAAATAACACAAATTTTCTACAATAGTAAAATAGTATCTTCTTCAGTAGATGAATAATAAATAAATAATTCTAATAAATGTACAAAACATCTAAACAATGTTCAAACAAATAAGTAAGTACCTATAGTTTGTATACTTATAATATCTACTGTCAAATCTATACAACTATAATTTTCACAAAGAAGACTGCGTGGTAGCTTACGAAACCGACTTGACGTCGGATATAACTGATGGGCGGATGGCATTGGGCGGCACAAGGACCCGTGTAAGAAGTAGGTTTTTGGGATGGCAACAATGAGCGGACATGAGCAAGAAGGGAAAGTCCTCCTCGGGAATCCGGGAAAACAAGTTGAGGCAGTCGGTTGGTCGGATAAGTTCCTACAGTCGACAGGGGTGTAGAATATAACATTGCATGTGAATATCAATTTTATTCATAATTCATAAAATGAAAAATACCATATTATTATAAATAAAATATACTACTCTACGAAAATACCCACAGCTATTGGTCACCGTAGTCGGATATATTCTTTCCGTAAAATATTTTATATGTATTTGCTATGTACGTTTTACAATGTAATATTTCTTCTGTCCAAGTATATTGGTAAAAAAATTATTTAAAAAATATATTGATTAATTTTTAACACAATTCCATAATTAAATAAAATTAATTGCGTTTTAAAACTCTTTATATGACAATAATAGCATTTATTCCACTAAAAACAAAATTAAAAAAAAAATAGATACTAATATTAATAATAATGCATATATTTTTATAAAACGCTCCAAAATGATACAAACATTGTCAGCAGCGCTGAGAGGAAAGTCTACAAGAAAGGTGATTATCAAATGAATAAA
>JAYRBW010048737.1:0-11288 GCA_036023295.1 Invenusta paracnida
GTGGTTTGAATGAATTTATATCTTTTAAAATTGTCCGTAGCTAACCAGCTTTTTGCCATTTTTGGCGATAAAAAATTATAATAGCACATTTAAAAATAAGTAAATGTATTTTCTATCATAATTATAATTTATTTTTTAATTGCGTATATATTAAAATTTAAAATATCTCAAATATAGGTGCATTTCATGCTATTACTGTATACCTTACCTATTTATTTCATTTTTGGCGTGGATTTTTCTGATAAACTAAAAATAATGAATAAAAAATACGTATATAACTTATTTTATTATACAAAAAACACATCCTTTATGCAAAATATTATACGGAATATTACTTATTATAAACAATTTAATAATTCATTTCCTAAAAATGTTGTTACATATATTAATAGGTAAAGATGGTATATTATGATTCCTTTAATATATATAGTTATCTTTTAATATACATTTTCATGTAATTTCCAATTAAATTAATTTAATATTTTAATATATGTCCATATATTTATACATACTGTTTGATTCAATTAACAAACTTTAAAACTTTTGAACTTCAAAGACATTTCAGTTTATTGCTATATACATATATGTTATTAATTGTATGGTCAATAATTTAATTATAATTATATTTAAATGCATAGTATAAAATAGTATATCTAGTATACAGGGTGGGCCAAAAGTCTTTGCGGATTTTATTGTAAGTATAGTATATTATGGACACAAAATAATGCCTCTGTATATGCAAGATAAAGTTCAATTTATATAACATTTTATTTTTGAAGAGTATAATATACACGCAAATATGCATTCTTATTCAACCAATCAATGGGACATCTGTTTAATTAATATGTGAAACACATATGCCAGTGGGAATACAATAATTTTATATAATGCGCTACAATATTACAAAACATTAGATTAAACATTAAGAAATTTAACAATAATGCAAAATTTGCGTATAATATAAGCGTATACGCATAACATGTTGGTTAATAGCATAACAAGTTTGTTATACATTATATACAAAGATTTTTAAACCAAATTTATTAAATTTATCAATATCTTTCATTCTGAACAAGTTAAATTTAAACTTGTATGCTACACACTGTTTGTCACGTACAATAACAAAAACACGATCAACTTGTTTTACAAGAAATTGCTTTTGCTGTTCTCAATCACTTGTCACTTGAGGTCATTTGTGATGTTCATTACATACAATTGCTTTTTATAATTTGTTTTGAGCAGTTCTAAATACTGTTATACTAAATTCTAAATACTAAATATATTGTATATAGTGGCGGTAGAGTTGTCTACAAACTAACTCATAAACAACTGCAATAATGGTCTGGAAGTGGCACCTTTGTGGTTCCTTACCGCTCAATTAATAGTCACAGAGAAATATTGCACTAACCTTTTAATATTTTTAAATAGAGCATGCCTTAAGTAGATATTTGAGAAGTACCGATTCTAAAACTTCAATGACATTAAGAAGGAATTATAAATCCTAGCTACTATAGACGAAACATACCAATGATATAGCCAAATAGATGTTTATAACTGTCTATTGCAGAGAAAGCATTATACATAGTGCATTATTGTCACCATATAAAGCGAGATAATGATTTAGAATTACGAAGATCTACTTAGCCACTCAACTTAGTAATATAGTTAATTAATTGTATTTAGACATTTGGCACATGTAAAAATCACGTATTATGCATAATTATAGATGGTCAACTTTATAGTTGAAGAAAAGATCAGAGGTATTTAGCGTTAGATAGGTAGGTATATGGCACAGAAAAGCAGGCTTCATAGACACCCACCATACCGCATTGTACCGTACGGTATCGTAAATTAACGACATAGTGTGGCAACTGATAATACTGAAACACATGATACATTATTATAGAAAGACGACACACAGCAAACACAAAATATCATCAATTAAGATACTTAATATACTAAGAATTTTTTTCCAATTTTAATATTGTGTACGATAATATACTATTAAAAATATTTCATATTTAAATTGTGAAAGTATAATGAATTTAATTTAATCTAATTAGATTTTATTATTCAGGATTTTAATCGTCAATATTATGTTTAAATTTTAAATTAGCCGGCAGTAATGAACCTTACTGGCCGTCTAAAAATATTACTGCCGCCTCTCAATCAATCAATTAATCCTTTACTTCAATTTTGCTGGCAATAATCATGAATCAATATTTGTTTTAAAATCCTGAATAATAGTAATACCATAATATGGATTTTGCAGGCAGTAATGATCCTTATGGCTTCAGCCGCTACGCTGCTTCAGCCATATTGATCATTACTGCCTTTAAAATCCATATAGTATTGGTATATTATTGCTTTTCTGCATTATATAACATAATTGATACAAATTTTTAAAAATTGTTTACCCTTATTATTATAATTATGAAATTTTTTTAGCAATGGTACATTTAATAAAAAGTACTGAAATCCACATAAATGCTAAAAGTGGTTGTTTCAAGGAAGCCAATTTTTATAACATAGTAAAATAATAAAATTTATACCACAGCCAAGATTATTTAAAGTTATTTTATTTTCATATTTTTAGGAATTTTACAGCTTAGTCGACGTATACCTATGTTCCATATTGATCTATATATATATATATGTATTTCAAACAGAAAGTTTTTTAACAATTATATCTTGGTGCCATGTTTATATCAATTTCTTCGATGGCTGTACTATGTATCATATCATTATAATTTTAACATTTTGCTTTTTAAATCTTCGTTTCATTTTTATACATTTTTTAAATTGCTGTACTTCCAAGCATCAATATCATTTCAACGTTTTTCTTTTGAGGAGCCGGTTTCTTGGCTTTCATTTTTGCGACGGGGTAGTTTTTGTTTAGATACTAGTAATAAGAAGAAACACATTTTCATCGAAATTGACCCCAATTAAAAAGTACTTAGAAACCTATTAAACAGTTCATTTTAGGTGTATTTTGTTCCTTAGTGCTTGGTGATTACGCTGAAAAAGTGTTTTAATTCATCCTACCCCGATGTATTAGTGGTCAAAAATAGGCCTATTCTCCTTTGCATTAATGACTATAAGAGTTTTTAGCATCTCTCAATCTTATTGCCGATGTTCTTGTTCTTGGCTTGAGCATACTAACACATCGTCTAATTTTCACTTTAATAAATCTTCGCTTTTATTTCGTTGCGTATTGATAGGTTACTCTGCTGTACTGTATTTATTGGTACGATTCCAGCGATTAATCTAAAAATATCAATTTTATGTAGAATATGAATTTTTCAATAAAACGTCAATATCAATCAACTAGGCTGACGAAAATAATAAGGATTAGTCGATGCGGTAGCATAGTCAAGCTAAGAATAAGAGCGTCAGTAATTAGCCTAGAGAGATGCTAACAGCTTTAGTCATTATTGCTAAGAAGAATAGGCCTATATTTGACCGCTAACAAATAAGGCTAGAATGCATTAAACAGCATATTTTTAGTATCTGCTTAATCACCAAACGCAAAGGAATAAAATGCACCTAAGATTAACTTTTGAAAAGTTTATAGATACTTTTTTGAAGGGGTATTTTTCGATGAAAAATTGATTCTTCTTCTTCTTACTTTTATTGTTATTTTTACTTTCGTCAGCGTTTATATTTGATAAAATACTTTCTTTTAAAAATGCGTAAACATATAAATCAATAATGAAAATAAGTACTTGCCTAAACTTCAAAATTGATAAAAATATGACAACAAAAATTATGAAAAATTCTTGGCAATGGTATAAATTATATTTAAGTTTACTATGTTTATAACTGGCGTACTTAAAACAACTACATTTGTATTAATATATTGAAATGAAATCAATATGAGTCCAAACACGATATTATATAATTTCTCTATATAATTAGATATATTTTTCATAATTACGGATATTCAATTTTATCGAAATAGTAGTAACGATTGAAATCAATATCATTAGAGTTGAAACTCTATCTATCAATACTCTATAAAGCGAATATTACATTTGCGAAAAACTCAAAGTCTGTCGACTGAAATAACTGTGCTTTCAAACAAATTCAATAGTTTCATTCGGATACAATTTTGTAGAATGTTCAATCACAAAGTCTTGTTTCAACTTTTAGACATAATTATCTCATTGTTATGTGAGTTAAGCGTAAACATATATATTTCTATAACTTTATATTGGTACACATGATAACTTAAACTCTTCTAAGAAGGAGGCATTTAATTTGAAAGGAATATTATTTAAAGAATATGTGTAAACATTATTAATTATAACCTTGTTCAACAAACTAAGCTCAAGGCCATATACTGACTAAGTTTGAAAATATTTCATTATTTTTGGGCATTCTTACTTTATGTAGTTTCAATTCATTCATCTTAATTATTAGTTAATTAATTTATAAATGATTTTATAAATACTTTCGGTAATGATGATATATACAAACTTCATTTAAATATTCTTTTCAACATTTCAGTTTGCTTCATATTAACAGATGGAAGTAAGTTCCTATATATGCATTTATTTTGGTAGCCGTCGAAATAATTCACATTTGAGATGTGTCTGGGGCTATTTATTATCAAAATTTAATATGAAGCGTATATGTATAGTTACACATTTAATAAGCAGCTGCAAGTTTAATATTAGATAATTCAAAAAGAAAAATGCAATTGCACAAGGAAAAGTGTCGTCAACATCTGTGTATGGTGTCTTATACCTTTAGACAATATATGTATAATGGAATACCATGACACATGACTATGAGTAATGGATCTAATTATGATATATTATCTCAATGTATTTAACTTTGAAATTAGTTTTTGTTAATATTCATAATACTACGAAAACTTTTAAGATACTTATAATTTTTTAATCACTCATCTTTTGAAAATTGTTACTAAATTGGGTTTCCATATGAATTTGAATGTGATATCGAGATCGGTATGTAGATAAGTGTCAAAAGCGATGTTAATATCTGAATTTATATTATATAATCATATGGCAACATGATGTATACAGTTTTCTTTTGTATATATAATCTCTACAATATCAAGCAGTAGTAGAGCATTGTTCATTTGTTTTATTCAGAATCATGAAGAAATGCATTAATTATAGCTCGTATGAATTTCACCTAAATTAAGTAGACAAATAAATACTGAAAATGCATACTTATATCTTGTATACCTATATATCATTTGTGTATTTTTGCACCGGTAACACCGATTGGGCTGTTGCCATGACATTTGTCTATTTATAGAGGTCACTTCTTATAGTTCAGCTGTGCAAGATAACACCGATCCTACGATATGCAATGTTTTAATAATTTGTGTTGTATTATCTCTTTGTGTTAGAACCAATCTCTTTCAGAACACGCTGCATCGCAGACGTTCAGTGCCCCGAATTCCAGCAATGCCTCATGACATCATGTTTCTCTGTCTTTATTTGAAGTTAAGCCGTGAACTTGTGCAATTGGGGAACTTTTCTTCAATTAATAGCTTCTTCAATGTCCCTTAATTATTAACTCACTTACAAATCGTGTTACAAGTTTATTTATTATCATTACATATTATGTCAATACTATACATTGTATATACATACAACAATTAACTTGATGCATACATTATGTTGATATCTTGTTACACGTGATTTGCACTTAATACATTTAAAGGTAGGTACTCTTGGAGTCATGGTTTTATCACAAACAATGAATTATAGATATTCTACTTTTTTCGATAGAGTACAAATATCTGCATTTTTACTTTCTAAATTATTAATTGTTATATAGTCACACTTCCATAGAACCGACTTCTAAAATAAAAATCCAGTTGTTTAGTTTTTTTATCTGCCCCAATTAGGAGTTTAGGTAGTATGTAAATGTGGCTTTAGCTTTAATTATAAGGAGTGTGGTGCCATTGAAAATACCTAAAAACAGCTCTTATCAATTCTCCCTGTATTTCTGCTAATATTATATACGTTAATTATTGTAAAACACGATTTACACTTTTCTTAAAATGTATTTGTGTTAAAATATAAATATATTATAGATTTAGATTTTTGTTGCTCTATATTTCTATAGTTTTGTAAATGTACATATGTTCTTTATGACGTATTTATAACGATGTATTTATTTAATATTTATAACTTCATTAACATTTTGGAAGACACATACCCTCTTAGATTAAATACGAAAAAAATAATATACAGTTAAAATAAGTAGAAGTCAGTAATCATACATACCACACAAGTACGTATATAGTTTGAATGAAAGGTAAATTATACTACATTCCATCTATGACTATATTATACTTATGCAAAATATTAGATCTAGTAGTATACATATTAGTAGGTATAGCATGTAACGTTTGTATCGATAGTTTTTATATAATATCGTATTTAAAATAAATTATTTCAATATACATAAATATATGGAACCCGCAAAGTTTTGAATTATTAAAACTCAAATTTGTTAATGTATTTTTCATTTTTAAATATAGCAAAATTTACCGTTTATGCATAGAGTAATTATAATTTATGCTTCAAGTTAATTATAATTAGAAAAATGAACAAACTATACAAAGTATAAGTCTTATCTTTTAATGTTTGCATCGACTTCCAATTATAATCCCAAGGTCAAGCTTATATAATTAGTTTGTTCCTAATTATAATTCTAAATTAAATTAACTGACAGAACCATGCATTATAGAGTATGCGATATTCATGAAATTGTATGAAAAAGCAATTATTTTCACAACAAGAACAACGAAATTTCATGAAAATAACACAGAAACGCTGGACTAAATATTTTCATAAAATGTAAAATTTAACACAAAAAATATATATGGTCTTACATTGTTTTTACGAACAACAAATAATTAAATAATGTGAAAGTTTATTTTAGGGAGAAAAAGTGTGAGTTGTTATAAAGTTAAAGATAAGTAAAATGTTAATTAAGTAATATTTTTGTGAAGCAAATGTAAATGGAAAAAGCAACTTAAGGCTGATACACACCAAGTAGAAAATATGAAAATTACAAGTGTTTATTTTAATGATCTTATTTTGTATACATATAGCATAATAGATTAATCGACTTAACTTTTAACCGGGAATAATTGCAACAAAAATAAAATTAGTCTATTGATAACAAATTATATATATATATATGTAGAATAGCATATTGAAAGTATAAAAATCTGTTTATAATAATTCTATTTTGACAAACATGTTCGGTTTTTCTATGATTTTTAGTTTTTTTGATTAAAATTCTATGAAAACGCACATTTTTAAGAAAATAATACATGCTTTATATTTTTTTAATAACACAAATAGTATAAATTTGTTCCGTTAAGTTTGTTCTACTCATTAAAAGCAAAATTAGATGTATAGATCATACTATTTAATCCCTAAAAACACTCTTATTTAAATCTTGAGCCCATTTTGTTGTGACTAAATTAAGCATAAAAACGGAGTTACAACTATCTTCAAATATACTACAAAGATACATTATGTTAGCTATATACGTAATTCTGCTTTTAACAAGTAGTAAAGACATAACTGAACAAACTGATACCCTCCGTGTTATTAAAACTTCAAGGTATTATTATTATACTTAAAAATTTGAATTTTCATGGAATAATGGTCAAAATAACTAGAAGCGTTCATAATCTTTAATATAGTCGAACAGAAATTGCACATAAAAACAAAGTTAGTATATATATATTTTTGTGGATTTTTGTTGATTATGTTATTCTATCTACATTGAAACATTTGCTATCGATATACAATAGCAATGTTATTTTTATTGCAATTAGTTTCGAATCCGGGTTCAGTCAATTTTAAAGCTAGATCGACTAGCGTATAAGAATAATACACAAATTAGCATAACATAATTCAGAGAGTTTAAAAAATAAATGAATTTAAATATATAAGCAATTGGCTGATTTCAGAAATTAGAATGAATATAACCGAATACGTAATTTAATACAGTATTTCGAATAATATATGTGATATGTTTCTTTATGGAATTAGGCATTTGCAGTCCGTGGGTTAGGTGTCATATATACGAAAGATATACATATAAGTCTTCTGCATTTGTGTATTTACAATGTTTTACAATATTAACCTAAAATTCACATAATCTAAAGTTGCACAACAAATTCAAGTTAGTACGTTTCAAGAATATATATTTGTATTAACTCGCACTTTATAATAAAGTGCGAGTTTTAGACCGCTTAGCCTGTACAACAATCATTTGAAGAAAAATGTATAAAAGAGGATTATATTGCACAATTCTGAAGAATCTTCATTTACAACATTTTTAAATATCGTTCTTTTCGACATTTTAACATAGCATCATTCTTTTTTAATAAATTTAATTTTTATATACAAATTCTTGATATAAAATATATATATTATAATGGTGAATTGTACAATGTACGTATATATACTTTTTTGTAATTAGTTCATTTATGTTGAAGTTGTATTGCCTTTGGACGAGTAGTGGTATGGACGAGGCAAAAAGTCAACATCCGCAACACATCATTTTCTTATTTATTAAACAAAACAAAACGAAAGCAAAGTCAATGAAACATGTCCATCTTTCTATAGTAACACATGGATTCCAAGCCTTTGAATATATCAGATTTAGTGCACAGTATCACCCCGTGATTTATTTTCATTCTTATTTCCCAAAATACTTCATGGACAGACAATGTTGGATATACATATTGATATAAATATATAACATATATGTATATAGGTACAAATGTTTAAGTTATTATAAATTGGACGATTGCCTTTCAAATAATCGAATTATTATTTTTGGCTAAAATCGGCGATTTCTTTCTTATAATATATATTGTAAATTAAAGAATCTGTGAATTTATAAAAAAACACTATATTCGTTTAGTAAATCCATCAAATTAGATACACTATTACAAGTATTTATCCATGATTGGAATATCGCTATTTGCCATGGTTTAATGTCGATAACAGCTCCTTAGAATAATCTTCTTACTCATGTACCTCAGCGTGAAGTCCATCTGAATTTATAATTTCTCATTTTCATAAAGACAAAGCTTCACATGTCATGTCATATCAAACTATTTTGCTTTCAACACCATGAATATTATAGGAAACCTTCTTTAAGATAACATGCAGTTGTCCCTTTTCGTGTAAACTTTGTACAAAGTTTGTAATTATGTTTGAATTATTTTGTATTGGCTTGCTTTAATGTTTTGTTTAACTCCCTTGTTTATACTTTCTGCAAAAACATTTGATTGATTTATTTTCTAGTTATGATAAAAAAATGAATATTCATGATTCAACGATCAAAGGCACAAGTTAGTCACAAATCTTGACTGTTATAATAATGTTGTTTGTCTTATATGTGATACTTTCATTATATAGAAAGTGTCGGACAAATTATTATAATTATTTTGAACATATTTATTCATTATTTTATCATAATCGTTTTTGACACATGCAACATCGTTTATGCATAAATGTTGAATAATGCTTATTTGTATTTTGACAAATATGCTTTAGTAATTGTCTTTAATATCCATGGTTTCACAAATTTGAACTACAATTCAAAAATATATGTAATTGAAAATAGATAAATGTTTGCGGTAGCACTTTTTTAAAGACGCCATATCTGTAAATAAGCAATTTACAGAAATTAATTAAAAACAGTTTATTATTTAAATGTTAATTATTTTAATATAATAAAAAGAACGATTTTTACTTCATCAGATACTGACTTTAATGTTATTCAGTTAACCCGGATACGTGGAGCCTTATATTTTAATTCTTTTAATATACCGATTCAGCAAATATCGTTACTATTAAAAACTTAAACCTAATGTTTGCATCATCTAGTTTTCTAAAAAATAAATACTTGTTATACCTATAAACATCTTAACTTTGACTCTGCCGTTTTATCGAGTAAAATGTATTACTTTCATTTCTATTCAAAGTGGAAAGTTTTATTTTGACTTTTTCTAATTTGCTTAGTTATTCGTTATAGCAATTTATTAAATTAAATATAATTAAATGTTAATATTTAACACAACAACTCTTATTGATTAAGTATGCATTCCGTTGTAATTTGTATCAATACAATTCACATTTGTATTAAACGATGCGGCAGCATCGTCAAGCCAAGAATAAGAGCGTCAGCAATTAGCTTTAGAGATGCTAAGAGCTCTTATAGTTATTAATAAAGGGGAATAGGCCTATTTTGGATGGTAATAAATCAGGTTAGAATGGATTTATAAACTCATTCTTGTTTCAGAATACTCATCAAGCGCTAAGGAACAAAATGCACCAAATAGGATCTTTTGAAAAGGTTTTTAGATATTTTTATAAAAAGGGTCAATTTCGATGAAAATGTTTTTTTCCTATTTTTATTTTTGTCTGCCTCATTGACTGATATTGACGTTTAATCGGAAAATACACTTTCAACATAATATTGATCTAAACAAAAATGTCGCAAAAATGAAAGCCATGAAAAAAACTCCTTAAAAAAGTTCATTAATACATCCATAAAAATATCAATGTGGAACATAGGTATACGTCTAAACTGTCGTACATAACATTATCATTTGTGCAAACAAAATACATATATATATACAAGAGAAAACTTATTTCTGTAAAAACGTATATTTTATAAATTTATACAATATGAAATGCATGTAAACATGTGTGTACAAGACAAACAAATACAAATATTTAAAAATGAATAAATGTTTTTAAAATATCTTATATTTCTCTGATTACAACTATTTTAGTTTACAATCACATACCTCAATCAATCAAATAAATATTATAATTATTTATTGATTTTACTATATGATATACACAAATGAGAAGATATTTCTAAATAACTAACATTTCAAATCAAAAATGATATATTTGAAAAGTGCATGTACTTTTAATAATATGTTACTATATCAGGGAAGACCTTGAGATTTTAATATCAAATTAGCAATTATTATTTTAAAATGCTGCAAATAAATAAACAATATTATCATTATCAATAATATTTTGGAAACAAAATGTTAAATTTAATGAAGAGCTAAATGTATTGAATATATATGTTTATATGTAGGTAGATGTATATTAAAATATGAATTGTTTTCAAATTAGAAAAGTTATACTTAGTAAGGTATACTTATAATAAGTATTGTCAATTTTCTGAACTATTTTTATGGATTTTAAAAAGTCATATATAAACAAATAATCAATTTTTATTTTAAA